>JABASF010000159.1:0-60867 GCA_019776145.1 Harlomillsia oculata | reverse complement strand
ATAGTTGTTACATAGTTCACATTGTGACATGTTTTCAAAGTAAAGTTTTAGTAGGACAGTTCTTGAAATTGTTAGGATAATGAGAGATTCATTGAACAAAATTTCACAAAAGATAATTTTTGGTATTATAGTTATATAGTATTCCTTTCAAAGTAGTACTTTGAAAAAGAAAGTACGAACAAAGTGAAACGACCACGTGAATATGCATCAAAAGTGGAAAACTTGTGCAGCTCTCTGATTTATCTCTTTTTATACGCTATGATATAATCCAGGCTGCTGTTCCTTTGACTTTCTTCGTCCACAAAAAGTGTATGCAACATTTCACTTCCAATGGACAAACTTTTCTCTGACTTTACCTCAAACTCAACACTGTGGCAAATGACGACAGCCGCAATGGCAGCTATAGACGCGTCAAATAAGTACTTTTTTTTTAACAGACTGGCTCACTCAAAATGTTGTTCAAATATTTTTTCGAAATTATAGGGTAGTAAAATATGGATAATCCGAATATGTATTCAACTCGAATTTGGCATCCAATGACAAAACTATACTATTTATACATACCACAGAATCTCACAATCTAGCGCAGTTCCTTTTCCTGCTTTATTTTACACTTTGGCATGAAATGTGTAATAACTTTAATCGCTTCGAAGGAGTTATAGGCAATTTTTTGGACTTTCCGTTTCCCATTAAATGTCTTACGATTATATACGAAGGAAATTAGCCGTTGGGATGAGCTTTGCCAAGAAAAAAAGGATGAGGATATGAGCTGAAAGAAGGAGAAAAAACTATAGTCTATTGTTGAGCGGGGAAAGGGCGGCACTGGCACTTTTACACAGCATGGTCACAACGATCCGCTTCCCGTCTTTCGTCCCCGTCCCAAAATGCTTTCATACATGTTTCTTACACAAAACATTCAAGTCATTCATCAAACTAAAAAGCCTGAGAAAAAATAACCATAATGGGCTTTGGTTTTAATCGACACCATCACTTGGCACCCAAAAAGACTCACACATGCTCGTATATTCGTCATGGACGGCTGCCTTCGTCGTCTTCAGAAAAGAGGCGGGGATTTTCTCCACGATAGACGAAATTCCGGGATACAACATCCATGAGTCTTTTTTCGAATAGGATTTCTTACGTTGTACCTATTGTATAATGTTGGTCTATACATATACTGAATGTATTGATTGAACTTTTATTCATGACCAGTCTTACAAGTTACAAGTAAACATTAAACAAAGCAAACAGTTTAAAAAGAGCTAGATTTCATATTGAATTTTGGAAAAAAAATCGGAAGAGCGTACCTTACGTCGCAAAACGTTGCAACTTGCAAGTGGCACTTCCTTTGTCGCATAGTCGCATGTCAGTGTATAACAGTAATTTGTTTGTTTTTTGGAGAGCTTCCTGTCTTCTTCGTCTTGGTCTTGGAGTGTTGACTCTTCTGTAGAAAAGAAAGCAATGTTGTCTCGGAAGGAACCTTTCTTGAAAAAGGATTTTGAGATTTTCTGTTTGCTCCCTTTGAAATTAGTGAGAGAGGAAAAAAATCAGGCCACTCGACTTTATTATTGAAATCCCAAGGACATTTTGATGAAAATGAGAAAATCTAGACAGTATTCTTACAATATTACGATGAGCTATACATTTTCGAAATCTTATCGAACAGAATCTTATGCAATTACAGAAAATGTTTTTAACAAATCATAACTATTTTTGTATGAATACGATTTTTATTGCACACTTTGTTTTCTACTAGTAAATGTTTCATGTTTCACCGTTTTGTAAAAATTTTCTTTCACCACAATCTTTACTATTTTTCTCAAGTTGCCACTTCAAAACGACCCAAACAACCACTTTTCCTACAGTTTCATCATTTCCTTTGGAAAACTTGTGCGTGTTAAAAAAATTGGAGGAAACTTTTTTAAAAGCTCAATTCTCTGTTCTTAAAGAAAAAAGCTATTTCTTTTACTTTTATTTTGAGAACAACCACAAACACAAAAAACTCTCCTTTTTGGTAAATGAATATTGACGGTTGAAAAAGTTTTTTTTTGTTGAGAGCGTCTCAAAGTGTTTAACTTCCATTTTCTTGCGTCACCGTTTTCATTCTTACATGTGAGAATGTATGATGCTTCTCTCTCTTTGTCCGTGGAGTAAAATGAGGAAACATGACAAACTCAAAAGAAAGAGATCTCCAAAGAAAACTAAAGTTTTTTTAAAAGAAGCTTGATAAATTACCAAAGAGAGCTTTTGGTAATTGACCACATGAAGGAAAGAGAGCGAAAATGGAAAACGGGCTCGAAAGATTCTCAAAATGTTTGTCTCATGTCCAATTTTTACGTGTTTGTCACTCTTTCTCTTGCCTGGTCTTAACAACTCTCAACTCTACTGTATTGCTTTCGTCGACACAAGAGTTTTGTTCCTTGTGTGCAGAAGACCTAAAACTTTTTCCTGGGGTTTTCCTTTGACGTTGATTTGTTGTGAGCATTGTGTCCATTTGTTTCAAGAGATTGTTTTGAGAAAGCGTGTCGGAAAAAAATCTCGGTTTTGTATTCCAATATTGTACACAAGGCAATGTCCGTGGACCGGACACCAGAAAGGAAATGACATCTGAATTGAAGTATATATATTTTAAAAGTTGGACATTTCGGGTATTTAATTTTACAAACCTTAAAATGACCTTTCGTGACCTTTATACAGGAAAGAATCAAACCCAGCGGCAATGCGACGTAAGAAAAGACGTCACGTATACTTGTACTGTTGTACTTGCACTCAGTTTTCGTTATTGTCATTGGGGTATTCCTTGATTTGAGTGGTTTTTGCCATTCTGTCTTATGTGAAATGGAGAGGTAAAACAACATGGAAAACGGCAAAACTACTCCCTTCAGAAATGTTTTCTTGCTGAAATTCTGTAAAAAAAATGGGACTTCTCGTAAAAGCAAGCTTGAATCCTTATGACGAGAGCCAACGTGTATACAAGTTTTACGATATGAGAAAAGACAGAAAGTCATCATTGGTGTGGCGCCGGAGGAAAGTGAAGCAACGAAGTAAGGGAAACCCTCCTCGCACTAAAATTTCTCCATTGGTTTATAACGACTGAGCATAAAAGGGAAAAGCATCACATCCACCCTCTTTTGACTCTTCACGTGCTCCAAATGCATTTTCCCTCTGTGACACATTTCACTCATCAAACGCGTTTCACAAATCCAATGGAATCTCATCTCATGATCATTTCACATGAGAATTGCTCAGCTTGCCCTCATGTCTACAAACAGGAAATGATGCTGTCCAGCATTCTGAAATGAGACTTTCAGTTTTCACTGTTCCAATTCTGCACTGTCGTCAGAACTCATCTTTTCATCCCTAATGCAAAAGCAAACATAATCTGACTGGTCACATCCACAGATCTGTCCATTCAAGTTTCAATGCTTTTAAATGAATAAAATAAATTCTTTTGAGGAAGGAAGGTGAAATTTTTCCTGCGCTCTCAATTTTTATAAAGCTTCCGCGTTTATAATGCGTCCGTTTGGGATTTTGATAAAACGAGTCTATACATAGTATAATGTAAGATATAGACTTTAAGTTAGCCTTTCATCAGGTTAGGGTTTCTCCACAGGAGAGGAAGAATGACCGCGTCTTGGAACGATAGTGAGAGGCATTAAGGATGAGACTACTGACAAAAACTACCCGAGTCCGGGTTATTTTCCATCGTGCCATCGTGTGATATGTCTATCGTGGCTAGAGATCTTTAATTTAGTTGGGAGACAAGCCTGATGGGCTTCCATTCAAGGGAAAGCAGCGTGGTAAATGTGCTTGGTAATACGATAGAGTATGTTTCTCTTCCTATCTTGTTACATTTGTGTTGTTTTCGACTCATCACCAAGTGACAACTTCTAATGCTCTCTTTTCCTTTGCACAATTACCGGGTTTTCTCCTGAATATAGTCCCTCAAGGATACAATTACGATGCTTTTGCCATTTTCAAAGATACGATTATTCTATTTTATCTCGTATTTTACGTCTTGGAAGTGTAAAATGTCACGCATTCAGGCGATGTGAGTTTCGCATCCAGTTCAAAAATGAGATTTCCAGTAGTGTGCTACTTTCGGAATTTTTTTCTCATTTTAACTCTCAATGGATTTGTTTTCAGATTCTATTTCCACCTTTTAAATTATTCACTTTGCGGAACTTTTAGCCTTGGACGCATTCAAATGAACTGGCACAGTTGAGAGTCTGGTAGTAAAGTACACGAAAAACCTGTTTGGGTTATATAATACTAATTTGAAATTCAATTAAGCAACCAGTTTACCTGTGAGAAAAAAATTCTGATCGTGTGACAGATGACATTTTCAAAGTTGGTTCATTTCTTCTTTTCTTGGTGAAATGAAAAGTTTTTAATCACATCGTAACATTGGTTTGGTTGGTGTCGAGCTGAAAATCCCCGTGACTCCTCCGGATCTTCTTCCAAGCTTCATGACAATGAGTTTCTAAAACCAACAAAAAAGTACTTCAGTTTCCGGGTTTTTGGTTTCATTATTGATTTTCCTGAAGCTCATCCAATCTAAAATCTCATTCAATCCGTTTGTTTTCTTTTCTGCTTCATTCTCAACGTGACATTACTTTTCCCATGTAGCAATTTTCTACTAGGAATTTTATTATCAAAAAGTACACTTTTAATTACAATGTAAAATATTATGCTCCTCCTACGCAATCTTTTTTGTTTTAAAAATGAGTTCCCAAAAATACATTTTAGAATCTGTTTAATGTTATCAAAAACAGGGTTTTGTTGATATTGCGTGTAGTCGTCGTGTAAGGGAAATTAATTAAGAATCCTTTAGAGACTCGAGATAAGACTGGATTTCTATACTGGAAACGACATTTAGATTCCAATCTCACATAGCCAAAGCCCGAAGAGAAAGAGAAGAGATTTCATCTTATTGGAATTTCTCGAAGGAATCTTCTGTTTAAAATGATTAATTCTGCACGCGCTCTTCCAAAACCCCCTGTAAATGCTTTATCTCCTTCGATGACTGGGTTTGAAAGCAGTTCCGCTTCCGAATCTGATGAAATTTACGTACGTTTAACCCGGAAGGCATCATATTTCTTCATTCATCTCTCTCATTCTATACGATAAAACACACAGACACACACATTATTCAATCTAGGTATATTCCTATCAAAGTAATTTCCAAAATATTTTAAAAAATGTACGATTTCTCATTATTCAATCTAGGTATATTCCTATCAAAGTAATTTCCAAAATATTTTGAAAAATGTACGATTTCTCATCTTCCTTGCCCCAAAAATGAACTTGGAAATGTACGCTGAGGGAAGTATTACATTAAACGTATAGCATTAGAAGTGAGCAGTGATGCTGAGACCATTTTAATTAGTCCGTGGATCGTTGGCAGTCATCCATTTCTTTGCGTAGTACCAACGACTACATGAGCAAGTGCAAGACATTCCTTTTGCACTTGATGGCTGTGGAGAAAAGTGCTTTTCTCTCTGCTCCTCTTCATTCCCTCATAAATTGTAGTTGAACACTTGGTCTCGGCACCAACACCAACCTCCACTACACGTTGCTTTCTCTTTAGTCCGTACCGCAAGCACAGCACACAACACAACTTGGCAAAAACCAGTTGTTAATAGCACGTAATTTATTCGTCCTTTCTCTCCTTTTCCTCTCCCATATTCCGGATCAAATGGCCTTTTACTCCCACCGTTTCAAAACTCCAATTTCCTACCTTAAACTCCGCTCATATGCTCCAGTTATGTCTTTTGGAAGGTGACTTTTGTTCATGTCCATGGCCAAAAGTGCCAAGTCAACAGGGTCGTATTTTCATTTAAACTGCCTTCTTTAAGTACAAATTTGCACTGGTACCTCAGCACGTCAGCACACACAATACAGAAAGTACAGTACAAGAGTACAACCTTGAAAACTTAATCTAGGAGAGAGAAATGCCGAAATACGTAATTACGCTTTACATAGCACACTTAATCTGTAAGGAAGGGTACATTCACCAAAAAACGATTTGAAAAAAATAAAACTTTCGCAGAGACCTTGTGCATTGTTCTGTTGTTCATTAAGTTGAAGGTAACACACACACTGAAGGTCCTGTAATGAAGGAATGACAATCTCACATTCTCCATCCCCGGATGCATTTTTGCAGGCTTGGCTCTGGCCTGTTACCAAAAGGCATTTTGAAAGGAGCTTATGCCATAATGCGAAGAAAGTACAAATTATGTAGGATTTACACTCATTCCCTCTTCTCTCAAGTGTTAATACTCTCGGGTTGTAAAGGTAAAGGAGAATTCGGGAGAGGAGAAAAAAATGAGCATACTTCCCGGGGAAGTGTAGTGCAAGAGCTTTGGCAAGTACCCATTACACTTCGCCTGTACTTGTGTTCTATTAATTTTCTTCGCGAGTGGTACGCAAAGTGGCATTGGTATTATGGGAATAAGGTTCATGTTAATGGCCTCTGAGTTTGTTTGAAGAGATTGCTAAAGCTCTTTCAAAATTACATGGAATGAAGCCTGCAAATGCTCCTTTTTATCACCGGAGAAAATGGAAGGATCATACATGTAATTTTCCTGTTTTCCAGCATATAGGAATCAGAATGGGTTTCCCCTATGAAAAACGATGCATGAGTAAAATTTGATGAACGGAAGCACGAATTATATCTATAAAAAAATTTGTCTGGTTTGTACCATATAAACTTCAAAAGACAAAAAAATGTGTAAATGATCCCTACGGAATTGCTTGGCTTACAAAGGTAAATTAGTATTCATTACAATAGCTTCATATTTTTCATTAGGATTCTATCCTGCAATTTCCCCGACTTTATTTCCCTCTGAGGTTATTACAAATGTGATCTTATACGTAGTTTCTTTTAGTTACCCGTCTTTTCCTCTTTCTTTTCTTTTCTTTAGTAGCTTTTGCTTACCCGAGACGTGATGTTGTCCATACTAAACTATATACACACAAAAAGATCCGAATAAAAGTTTCAAAGTGATATGAAACTGAAAAGGAATAGAAAAAAGTGAAAACCACCCGGGTATTTTTTGTCGGATGCTTTTTTTTCAAGTATACAACCTTATTTTGTATTCCTCTAACGATGTGAATACCTGGCTGAAATGTGAAAAATGTACCTAAATGTAACTGTTACGCTTGAAATTTTGGTTTCGTTCGAATCTTCGTTTTCAGAATCTAGAATTTTTTTAGGGCAATAGGGAACTATTGGGCGCATTACGTATTTTGATAAATTTTCGCAATAAAAATTCCACTTGGACAAATTTTAAGAATTTGCAAAGGCTGTGCATTGATAAATTTGGTTTTTCAAAAGGGCAGTCTAAAGTCGAGGGAAAATTGCTACAGCAGATTGATTCTCCAGTCACAGAGAAATCCGCTTGGGAAAACCGTGTATTTCTCCCCAGATGAAACTGTGGGTATTAAATCACTGTCTGTGAGATGACTTCATGGCCATTCCGAAATTATGGATAAGTATATATCCTTTATTGTCATTAATCAATGTGTACGAATCTACTAGTGATAAATAATCCAATTAAAATTACATGCATGACTTCCATTGTGGTCCATTACGGGTTTTGTGTCTGCCAAACACACGGAATTTGCTAAAGTCCATTAAAAGGGAATAGAAATGTTCTAGTGATACAGAAAGCACTCTGCTCAGTCAGCAAAATCTTGCTCTTCAGACTACGGAACTAAACATCATTTTCTTCAGAATGTTAGATTATGCCGTTGACGTCCATAATATAAAGTAGACTTGGCGGTTCTTGTAATGTCGGGGAGAAAGACAGGAAATTCAATGCAATAATAAACACACATACATACACAATCGAGGTGAAACGGGAAATGATGGCTATGGGCTATTTTACACTACTTTGAAGGAACCGTAATGTAATGTCCTTTTTCACCGAAACAGAATTCAGAATTTTTTCGGATTGCTTTCCCTTCATTTGGAAGAATGTACAAAGCACAAGATTGGAGTTTGATGGAATTGTGGTAGTATTTATTAAGGTCGCCAAGAAAGTAGACTCGTGTGAACGGAAAGTAGAGTCGAATTGACTCTTCCGTTTGGCAAGGTGTGCTCCATGATGTATTTTATGTTCCTCTAGGGACAAAAGGTACGAGGCAGATTGGGAATTGATAATTTATGGCTGTCCTTACACAAATCCTCCCATTTTTGATGTGCTCGTATTCATTTGCACGCGCGGAACATATACAAAACCAGGAACCCTAATGGAAATCCTCCTTTATACATGACATCGTAGTATTATTTTAGGTGCAGTAAAACCGTAAAAGTCTAAAAAATTGAACTCTTTTCTTTGTCTCACCTGAATTTTTCAGACGCGCATACTATAAAAACGCACGTTTACAAGAAAAAGGTGTAGCGAAAATCTGATCTTGTTATTTGGTTTATTGCTAATTTAACAACTTTTATTTGGGAACAAGTACCTTTAGAAGTGTAAATCTAAAAGAATATACATTACAGACTTTGCATGTTGGTAGCGCATGCTACGCAAAAACGCAGTCTACGAAAGTAGTTTTAGTTTTCTTTGCCAAGTCGTCGCATACTAAAAAAGACACAATAAATCTCCAAAGTGGTCGTTTTGTCTTGTAAAAGACAGTAAAAATTTGCAGGTTTGAGCTTGGTTTCCTTTTGGTTTAGTTGCGTCAATAGAAAGTTTTCTCAGTTTGATGACAGTGTGACGCGCAATATGAAAGGAGAAATGAACCGAAGACTCAAGCACATTAAATGTGATGACCGCACCTTCGTCTTCTTTCTCGTTTTGCGTCATCGTCTTATCGCACAAACTGACAAAAGGACAAAAGACTTTCTTTTTGCAGCGAATCATATCTAGTAGGTTTCCTTTTTGACGTTTGCAATCTGAAAATCACGGAATGGGAGAATGGCAAACTTTAGAGTGTGACTTTACCTAGAAAAGATAATAATAATTGTTTTGGTGTTTAAATAAACGTAGGCATCATTGTCATTTGATTTTCACGATGGCCGCGATGATGTTAAGACGCCGACGGACGCAGTGACGAAGAAGAAATTGAGGAGATAGGCACCTTTTGACACTTGAGGACAAAGAGAAATTGGACGTGATTACTTTCAAGATATAGAATGTGTTGTAGTGATTGTAAGGTCGTCGCCGGAAAGGATGCAAATGCCAAATGACTCCTTTTGATAAGGTGGCTAAAGGCGATGACGACGACGTTTTGCTTTCACCCTCTAAGATCACAAGTTGAAAGGGCTTTCGCTTTAATTGCTCCTTTGCGAATGGCCAAAAAGAGACAGAGAGATTACAATTTGAGCTTGTCTCCTTCTATGCGTCTCTTCTTCTTCGTCAAGGAAAGCAAGCAAAGTAAGGGAAAGGCGCTTTTACTTTTCACAAACTTTCCTCATTTCGTTGCAACATAGCCGTATTAGAGCTATCTACTGCGTTCAAACAGGAGAAGGGTGAAATGTGAAATGTGAACCGTCCTTTTGTCTCCGGGTCGGGTTGACATTTGTCTCTGTGTGATAAGTCCAGTTGAGTCACATTATTAAG
The DNA here is from genome assembly GCA_019776145.1 of Harlomillsia oculata. Taxonomy (NCBI): domain Eukaryota; kingdom Metazoa; phylum Arthropoda; class Collembola; order Entomobryomorpha; family Oncopoduridae; genus Harlomillsia; species Harlomillsia oculata. The sequence goes on along the minus strand of JABASF010000159.1, from coordinate 51,295 downwards.
TTGTCTTGGATTCGGATTTCTCTCCACTGACCCACACGATGAGTTGAACCTTTTTGAACAAGAGTCTTTTCCGACTTAAATCCCTGGAAAAATCACCCGTGGCGCCCGTGAGGTCTTTTCACGTCTTTGTCACCCGCTGTGACGTGACTAATTTACCAAATGGGATTTCTTGTCAGGTGTATAATTTGTACTGGAGAAAAAGTATTTTCCTCTTTTATAGTACATATATATTTATAGAACAGGATATGAATATCAGCGTGACAGCTGCCTTGACCTTTTGACCTCCTCTGTGCATCACCCTCTAATGGCGTAATATTACGCAGATCCCCGTAACTGCGCCTCCGTTCGAATTCTATGACTTAAAATCTAACATTTGAATAATTGATTTGATTCCATTTGATTCTGGACTCTGCTCTCATGCCCATGATTATTTTAATGAACCTGTCACCTTGAAGTCTCTAAAAGTAGGAGTAATCAGTTAACCAGTAATCCCAGAATTCCTAAATTGTATAGTTTCGTACATTTCCCAGACATGATCGTGACGACTGACGACTAAAAGTTCCAACTCTTACGACACACACATTTGTTAGTGGAGCACGAGTTAGAGTGACATGTGACTAGTGACAAGTGACAATACATGAGTTTGGTAGTGCTTTCAAAAGTTTATTGAATTCAACTAGTTCGTGACAATGTGCCAATTCCATGTTACCCACAAGGAGACAAAAAGCCTATTTTCTCGTGCACAACTTTCCAAAAGAAGGAGAAAGTTGGAAGATTAATATTGACACGCTGAAAGACTAAGACAAGACGTTGGCATTAACACCCTATGTTCTGAACGAGGAATGTCATGATTCGTGATTATTATTCATGACTTTCCACTACATTAAGACAGTCTTCGCTTTCTTATCCAAAGTGACATACAACTGTCATTCCCATGCAAATTAACATCTTGTGGCTCAATAGAACAAGGATCTGTCTCGCTTTAATCCAATTATAGACACGAAACATCTCCTTTGCGAAAATGTCTCATTTCAAAAAGCATTTATGCAAAATCCTCGCGCGAATATATTCTCGCTGTGTAAGATCCAGATTAGAATAATTATTTTCCATACCACCAACCAAATCACTACATTATTCCAAATGTTTTTGGGGTCAAGGGTCACTTCAGATATTTAATATATTCCCTTCCGCATAGCACTATTATAGTACTTTGGCAGAGAAGGAAGCATAAATCTTTGCAAGTAGTTTTGTGTCACAAAACAAACTTACTGTGCAAATAAAACACAAAACTTGCAACTTGCAGTGTCGTTTCCGCGTTTCACCGTGTTTCCGTGTGCAGTTTTATTACTCCAGCGTGTCTTTTGTTGCAAAAGACGTTTATCATGCATGTAGTGGTCATGCTGTGACTTAATGGTGAATGCCATTGCATGACTTACTACATACAAACGACTCACAAACGACTTGTTTTTTGGTAGCTCTTGTGACCTTTTTAGTCCTTTGATCGACCCTTTTTTGGCAGCATTATTCAAAAAATCTCATCTAGGTCAACTGCAATTGAAGGGGAGTATAAAAGTAGTTTCGAAATTCGAAATCCAAAACTATTACTTTGGACTGAAAATCTTGAAACTTGTGAGAAGTTACCGAAGATAACAAGAGATTAGACAGATAATGAGCTGTCGTAAAGTCTCATCGTTTCATTTCACGGATTTCATTTCTCCAGGCTGAGAATCTATTCTTAAAGTATAGAAGATAATCCCAAACTCTGGCTTAAGTGAAGTACGTTCGCCAGGCAAACATTGGTCACAGTGGAAAACCTGGAAAGTATAATAATAGTGTAAAATTTGCAAAAACTTTGAACCACTTGAGTTCAACGCTTGCTGCTGCAGTTGGTTCCGAATGTAATGTTTTCGCTTCTTGAGAATGCGAACCTTTGGAATCTCTTTCTCTTTTAAAAAGCAGATGAGTCAAATGGCTTAACTGCACCTTTCGGAGAATCTCCAATGTGGTGGCCGTACTTTAATACCAGAAAAACCCAAAAGCCTGCTACTTTTCCCCTTTTTCTGAAAGACACTCGAGAGGAAATTGAGCAAAAGGCAGTTGAGTTGGGTTGAAGGAGAAATTTCTACGCTTACTTTTACACTCTGCCCTGTTTCCTCCATAATGTCTCCAGTAACCTTTTCCTTTCCGGTTCTTTCTCCTTCTGCAACATTTGCTTTAGATTACAAGACAGGCACAATGGCGAAAATTATCGTCTTGCGTACACAAAATGACTTTTTGGAATAGCATTTTTTTGCTTTATGAAGTTGAAAGGCGAGAAGCGAAAACTTGAAGTGTCTCTCACCTCATTTTCAACCTGATATTCCTCTGTCGTCTACTCACTATGAGACAGTTAACCGTTTCGCATTGGTGGGCACGAAAGTGTCAACCTGACACTTTTCATAATTATATACCGACGACGACGACGCGACGGTGTCGCCGACGTCATTTTTACCTTTCATGGTGTCATGTCATGTCATCGGGTTGTCCTTTAGGTTTCGTATTCGTATGAAAATTGACAACGCGCAACCGAATCAAGAAATCAATGTACATTTATCATGAAATATTTTTTGATTAGTGTTTCATTACAATTTTATGTATTGCAGTTGAACACGATTCTTGTCGTCTTGTCATTACGGCATCTCCTGGCTTTACGAAAATTATGGAATGACGCCTCCGAAATGGACGAAGACACTTTGGACGAACGCATTGTCTCCGGCGGAATCAGGGCTTCTGCAATGCTCCTTCCGCTTTTGGCCATTATGTGGTTCCTTGGAGTTGTCGCTCTGGAGAATTCAACGTCAATTTTCTTCCAGTTGGCAGCTGCTGTTGCGAACATTGCACTCGTGAGTCATCATTACTTTACTTTTGTCAGTTTTTGCACCCATTGTTGTCACAGTTCACTGTTCCAATACTTGTATGTATATAATAGTGTAATTTTCAAAAAAAATGGCTAAGTATCTGGCGTACGTTTTTCAAATGTACTCTCTTTCTTATGTACCAAATGAGATCAATTTTGTAGACAAACCCACCTCTCACATTCAAATTGTCTGAGAGACGTGAAAAAAGAGCAAATCGCCAGTTTGTGCATTTCAGTCTCCCCTTAGGGGCATTTTGAACGTCACAGAACAGTACAGCACCAACGCAACGACTCAAATTGTGCAATAATGGGTTAGAAGAATAATAATAGTGTTCCATTGAAAGCGTACATGAAATAGACGGGTTCCTCATTTTTCTGCATCCTCGTGTTTCACTCTTTCACTCGCTTTATTTTTATGCGCTTTTTCATTTTGCATTCCCTGGTTTCAAAATTGCTCGTCGTTTTTCAACCGCATTTTGCTTTCACTAGGATAAAAGTTGGTATTTTCTACTATATACTTTATATTTTTCCCTGTCAGAAGGATTCATTTCTGGAGGCGGGGTTCCACTTTTGGTTTATCTGCGTTCATCTACGTTTTCAATTTTTTGAAGGTTTTCTCGTGCTTTCACTTTGTTCATGCCCTTCAGCGAAAGATCAAAGATCAAGTTTTCCACATAGTCCTTAGTTCTCTCAAAAAATTGTACTTTTCCAACAAAATAAAATATATTAAAAATTAATTTTCTAAATGGAAAATGAAGCGTAAGCGTAATGCTCTAAAGGCTATATTGTTTTCAGAATTGTAAAACGATCGATTTTTACCCTTGCTAGTTACCACATTTCGTAATTTCTTCACAAATTCACAACCGAGAATTCAAAGGTAATTGACATCATATTAAAAAAGCCACAATAAAAAAGGAAACGATCAGGTTCTCATTTTTTGACACGTCGACATTGCAGTCACAAAGAATTTTTTGAAAGTTCTTTCTGTTCTTTTCGGTTTTTCCCTAAAAGAGACTTAATTTACAATGAAAAAAATGACACAAAAGGAAAAATGAAATGTACTGAAGGGAACAAGCGCGTCTTTTGCACGTCTCAAAATCCTTTGTGCCTGGAAGGAACTGACGTGTGCGACGCAAGCGGAACACAAAGAAGTTGTGATCCAATTGCTCAAATGGGCTTGTTAGTGATGATTATAGAAATTACTCGTCCAAGTCGACCAAAAGAAAACGCGAGGGAAATTGGTGATTAGAGCCTTCATCTCCTCGTTTCCACAATGTCTTTTCCCTTTGGTCACACACAAATATCATAATTTCATAACGACCACCATCAGCGACCACGACCACCAGCTGTAAATACGTTCCAAAATTGGGCACGTTCCTTTTCCAATTTCCTTCATAATTTGTACGGTTCTCCCTTTCATCTTTGTTTTCTTGAACCCTGCCCAGTCTAGGCCACGGTGTTGTATTTCTAGTTTCAATTTCTTCTTCTAATGTTTTTATGTGCGTGCGTAAAATAATTTCGGATGGTCTATTGTACAAAGTTAATTATATTTTCAAAAATCTATATTTTGATAGCACAGACTTGATGTTATGAAAGCAACGAAGACGTCAAATCACTAATGGAAAATCTATTGACGAGATGAAGCTTTGTAGAGTATTTTTTATGATGACGAACATTTTATCCATGGAGAAAGTGTCAGGGAGTTTTCTAAGTCTTTGATTGATGAAGTGGAAAATCGGTTTAGGTTAAAAATGCTATCATGCTGGGTATGACACTGCTTTAACCACGGGGTAGAATATTTTCAGAAAATATACACGAGAAACGTTTTACGAAAAAAAATGTAAGTTGAGATTTTGTAAAACAGTTGTTAGTGACGGTTTGACACCAGCGGATTGGCCCGATTTTCAAAAAGAGGACAGATGAAAATGGAGACTGCAAAATTTTTTTATTACTGTGTTAAATCAGTTTTTGACATGTCACGTTCAAAATTGGGGTAGGTGACCTCGTGGAAACTGTCGGGATAAAATACATATCAGATCCAATTATTTTGCAGGTTGCACCACTCTATTGGCCAGATCAAAAGTAGGGACAAGACACAAATAGCCATTTTACGCAGTCAATATAAAGAAAGCGGGATCATCAATGGCTATATGGTCCACGAACCGACTGTCCGTGTCCTGACCAGCGGACGTGTCACCACGATGAATGTGACAGGAAGCAAATTGCATTTAGATAAAGCAGAGAAGAGAGAGAAAGAGTGACACACTTTTCCCATTCCAGCAGCAAAGAAAAGGCAGTCAGTGGATTTTGCAATGATACTTACTATTATGCTTACTATTAGTATGGGAACACGAAAATACCTGCCTTTCCCCTTGGAACGTGGATCATGAGAAAATGGAGAATGTTATACGATCTAGTTTCATTTTTGTTTCAACTTCAACTTTATGGATTATATTTTAATTTTATATTTGCGATCCCATTGCGGACTTGCGGAAGTTCATAACGGAATAATGTCAATTGTCACATTCGACGTTTTGTTTCACGACTAAAGAAAAAATACTTTATTAGGGCATTTTAACATTTTAATTAACGTTTCATAAGCTGTAAATAAAACTATCGGTGTTTGTGCTGTACAAATCATTATCATTTTCTTTAGTTTCTGCCTAGGAAATTGCCTGCTTTTAGAAGTTAGGCGTACAAGAGTGTTGATTTCCATCTCACTTTTAATCTCGAACAACTTCTAAACATTTGAACTTTCAAGTTCATCGCTGATGCACAATGATTCGGTTCGAGTCCGAGTCGATGATATGGACTTTGATCTGTCGTCGCGTTTTTCTCTAAAGATAAGAATTTAAACTGCGTAAGATACACGATTTTCTCATGTACATCATTTTCATTAACCTGTATCTGTTATCTTATGTATATTACCTTATGCATAACATGGATTTGAACATCCGTTTTGCTTGCTTACGGACAAGTTTCGAGTGTACACAGTAAATGAATGGGTTGACTGCTGAGTTGACAGCATTGAGAGGACGAATGAGACTCCACGTAATGAACCGAATGGGGTTGTACACATTGTTGAAGGCCAACACGGTTGAAATTAAGAAATTTAGAATGCAAAGGAGATAAATGAGGGTAGCTTTTGAAATTATTGTGGTGTAGGTTATGAGTTCATTCGCATTTTCACCGTCTTTAGAACGTTTGAAAGAACTCCGTTGACGGGTTAATTTTGATCTATGCTGCATTGCTCTTCGAATCCCATAAACGATGCAACAATTCAGAACAAACACAATCACAAACGGAAGAATGTATACGGAAATCTGCGTGTGCACACCAATACCATGCATCAGAGGAGAAGTGTATTCTTTGAAGAAAAAATTCCGCAAGCATTTTTTGACGGTGGTTGCATCCGTGAAGGTTTCAATTTCAGTTTCATTGTTGTATATTGTTTTATTGCAAGTGAGCTGTCCTTGTTCAAGGAAATATGCAGTTGGGGTTTTCCAAAGTCGACTAATAATGTATTTAACAACCTGGGATGGGATGATTGAATGAGAGTACACAGAATAGACCATCACGTAAAGTACCATGCAAACTGCTTTTTTAGATGTAAAAATACTTCGAACTTTCAATGGAAAGAAAACTGCAACGAATCTCTCCGTGTTCACAAGCACTAATATATAAAACGAAGCATTTTGAAATGTGAGGAAAACGTTCCGATAAATTCCTTCCGAGAATTTCAAATATGGGTTCATGGATGAACAGTAATTGTAGCTTGCATTGTTCATCGTTGCACTCACATTTTTACAGTTTTGACTAACATAATCTTTCGCTGCGTTGTTCATGTACACCAACAAGTTCACACAATCCACAATGGCTAAACTGCCCAGCAAAATAAAAAATGGTGATCGAAGTTTCTTGCTTAATAGAATCGCAGCGCAATACGCATTGGCCACACTCCCAAATACACTCAGGGTTATAACCAAAGGAATGTTGAAAATAAACACTACAGTTGCGAGCGTTTCATTTTCTTTGAAAAACGCTTCAGTTTTTGCTTTAAAATCAATTTCAATCATGATGACAAATTTAAAATACTTGTATTATTACTATTAGACTACTTGTGATGACTGATGAGCTCCTTGGAATTTACAGAAACTTCGACGAAATCATTTGTGGAATGCTGCCTTTTCCTAATGCATTTTCTATATGAAAAACAATAAAATTACCAGTTTTTCGTCAAGGTCCAAGACTCCAAAAGTTGTAAAACAAAAACTGCTTCAAATATATCTAAAGAAATGCAAAGTAGTCAAGCAGATGCGGTCCGTTTCTGATAGTGTGTTCCGCGTACACTGTACGTACACTGCAATTTACAATCAAACAAGACTACGATTATAGCAAAAACTGGTCCTGCCTACCATTTCCACGAAATTGTGTTCGGGCCCGAAACAAACAAGTGTAGATGCGATTGCCATTTTGCATTTTTTACATACGTTATAGACAATAGACAAGAACTGTATACCATGTATCGCAAAAAACATGTTTTCAAGATTTTGAGAAGAAGTACAGTTTATTGCGTTGCGTACCGAGATTGAGTTTGGAACAGGGACATGCGACAGAAAGGAGTGTTACTTTAAGTTCCACTTTGGCGAAATGATTCATTTATATGATGCTGATGATGTTCTGATTTATCCTTCATATAGAGTTGGCTCGTGATGTACTTTCTTGGAGACAAAGTCTGGCCGGAAATGTGTTGCCATTTCTCTTCCTTGGACAGGACACTGTCGTCAACGTCCATTGAGGAGCAGGGCGGACCTCAGTCTGCTTCCATTCAGCCTGGAGGACAAGTGTCGTATGAGCCTGAACCTCTTTTAATCGTGGCTCCTACAGCATCGTCTTCTGCTTCGTCATCATCTTCGTCCATGCCGTCAACTTCCTCTGCATACTTCAAGTCGTCCAAGTCCAAAAAAGATGAATCTGCTCCTGGACCGTCCAGTGCTTCCAAAAGACAGACAAACGCTCTTCAAAGGAATATGAGACGGCCAAACTGGTCCCGACCAGGGGGGAACGAGATTTATGAGTTGAGACTTGATGCCATTAGCACTATTTGCAAGTAAAATCTTAACTACCTTTTCTACTTATACATTTTCTTCAAAATTAATTTTCATGTCTCAATGGGGTGGCACACATTCTAAAATTCTCATTTTCAAACGTGTTACCGGTTACCAAATTAGGCCGAAAAAAATGTGAAGATAAGCTCCAAAACGTGGTTGCATGACGGCTTTGTTCGTCGTTTCTCCTGGACGTAATGAAGGGTGACAAGTCAGGCGAATATTAATGTTTATGGAAAACTGGTATTTGTGTTATGTGTGTGGTGTGTGTGCAGTGGGTCGAGTGTCGAATGTCGCGTGGTCGTGTCCTGTCGGGTTGTCGCTAACGACTTTCTCACAAAATGACCAGATTATTATTTACTCAAAAACTTTTGTAGTGGACTAGTGACCTGCACTGTAAAAGTAATATTACTATTGCATGACTGAAACTTATTCTTATATATGATTCTAATTTTGTTGTTTTAAAAAATAATAAATGTGTCAACAAGTTTGCACAAGTCAACAAAGTTGCTATATTGGGTTGGTAGATGAATTAATTCCCATTAAAGTATTATAATAATTATTAGTTATAAGTAATAATAATTAATTATAACTTACAAGAATTTAGGTATATTTAAAGTACATGCACAATTTCCTGAAATGGAACATTTTGTGTGAAAAGTAATTTCCGTAACAGGCCTACTCTGCCCTCCCAAAATGCACATTTTTGCACACAAAACTGCAATTTTGCACTTGTGACATTATGTGACGACTTCTATAAGTCCCTCCCATTTTTGTAAAAGAAAACCTTTAGTGGTTAATATTACTTAAATTAAAAATTAACGTGAGATGTGTAAATGAAATGATTTATTGTTCTTGTACGTTTGCATTGTACTATAGGTTTAGCACTTTTACTTAATTAAAATGAAATTTATATTATGAATAACTCTACCATTTTTAATGGGTAGATTGAGGATGTGAATGTTTCATTAATAAATTAATAAATCAAGTTTTAATCATAGGTCGTTCGTTATTATGGCCGAAATGCGTGCCTGGCATTGTTGTACTAACGAAACTGATTCACATTCTTTGTTAACAAAGTGATTGATCTTAAAAAGTGATTGTCAAAAGTTTAAATTTTTGAGATTTAGTTTTTACGATTTACTAAACGTAGCGTGGTGTATCGATGTGTTGAATTGGTGTAATACGTGAACGAATGTACACTTTAAAATCTAACAATTATAATTAGGAAGACAGTGTCCATTTTACAATGAGTCTGCATTTATAGGTGACATTCTTCTCGTTTGTCGACATAACAGTTGACAAACGACACAACAGTTGAAAAATTCAAATACCTGGCTTTCCAAGAATTTGTACTCGACAATACGAAAAAATATGTGCAAAATAATGTTTTTTGCATTTTAGGGGTAACTTGAAACGAAGGACGCTCCATTCTTATTGAATGGTGCTCGGTGCATTAGGCTCTGACAGATTATTCAAACATAAAAAAACGTATACTTATTCAAAAAAAATACTAGATTAAGTGTAAATCAGAATAAATTGTCTCAAAGAATACTATAACTGTGTAATTCGCTAACCATGTCAAAAAATATAGAACAATAAATGAATGTATACATGTATAGACAAAAAAGTTCTTAGAAATACATGAAATTATAAATAAACAAATAAAAATCAAATGCTTCTTTAGGAAAAATTGGGGATAAAAGAATCCCTTAGCCTGATCATGAATTCTAAGGGACTTACGATGACATCTTTATAAATTATTGTAATAAATGATTAAATCTAAAACTGTAATAATGAAAACCCGAATAAAATAAAAATAGATTGATATTATAAACAAAACATGAATAAATATTAGATGAACAACTGTTGAAAAATTGGAAAGCTGTAAACGGAAGTTCGTTAAAACTATATTACTTCATAATGTTCGTAAATCACAATTCATAATTATTCATCGTTAATCAATTCAATTTCACTTTGCTAATTTGCTTATGATTTTTGTTTTCGAGCACTGAGCACTGTACTTGTACTTTGAGAATTGAGATTCATGGGTTTCAATTTCATCCTTTCATCAATTTTCAACTGAATGATGCTTCCCAAGACAAGCCAAAGCCAAAACCATACAGATTGGACTGAAGCAAACGGGATCAATAGCCCATATCGCAAACCGTCCAATTATCAAGTTTCGCCCAATTTGAGACTGCAGATTTTGAGATAAAAAATAGCAAAATTTTGAAAAACTTGCAAAAATATCTTCATGTATAGGTTACCTTTTCACCACTGTTTTAGCTTGTTATAATATCCAAGTTGCAATAATGTTGGAAAGCGGCATGCATGTTTTAAAAAGTCATGGAGTTTTTTTGGTTGGAACAGAACTCAGAAAAGAAAAGCGAAAGCCATGGAACATTGGAAGTTGGAACCTGTGACTATATAAGGTATAACTGTGTTAATGCTACCGCCTGTTCCGACCTTATCAGTGCAATTCGAATGCCCTCAATTTCTTTAGGAAAAGTCACTCTCAACTCAATTTCCACACTGTCAGCTCAATTCTTATGCAAATCTTTAGGAAAATGTATGCAAAATGGTGAAATTGTACTTTTCTCTTCATGTAATCCCTGTTATAAATAACATTGTAATCTCTAATTTCATTCTACCTTTCTGACACTGGGTTTCCCTTACATGAAACATTCGAAATGAGCAAGTCTAGTTCAATACTCCTGACACGCAATATTAATTGTTGTATTTCTATTCGAGCGTGCTTTACATTTTGAAAGTATAAATATAATCCGGACTCTTTCCAAGTTGCTTCAAAAATGTTTGGAAAAATTGATTTTTATGTTACAGATTTGTTTGACTTTTAGTATTATTTTGTGGGGAAAAGTGGGAAACGCGCTGAGTTGTCTTTTTATGTGAAAGTTGATTCGTGGCAAATGGGATGATAAGAGTGAAACCACCGTTTAATTTGTGTGTGTCAACATTTGTGACAGTGATAGATGACAGCTTATCTCCGAAAGCAAACCGGGGGACCCAAAAGCCAAAAAACCCACGCGGCTCAACACAGATAGTAGCATTCAGTCACAGTCATAAAGTGTTTGAGCTCCTCGTCCTCATCATCATCAAAAACTCTTTTCATTAGGATTAATGCACATCACATGCCAATACAAGACAACACACAGCAAAAGGATATTATTTGTACATTGAACATTATATAATTATATACAACGGCAGTTTATGATCCGCTGGAACCGTATTCTTGGTCTGGTTCTACCCTGATACTATTGCTATTTGCCTTACCTACAGACCTACAAACGAGGGATGAAGATAACGTAAAGAAGATAATGGTAATTAAATCCTGCATGCTCAGAATGCTTCAGGGCGATTTATACCAACATTAACAATATACGACATTTATTACTCGTCATTATGATTCTAATTGAAATTAAACCGCAAACCTACATCTCTAAATCCTTATCTGTCTTTGGATAATACTGTACTCAGATTCACCGTAATGCTACTGTAAAACTACAAATATAGATGCAAAATTTCACCAAGTCCTATCTGACGGAAAGAGAACCGACGCGACGTGACGACTTTGGTGTTGTGAACCGTCACATTCAACTCAATTCGGAGGAAATCAAACAGGTAAAAAAAACCTTATGCATTGAAAGTAAAAGTGAACACATTTCGTTTTTGGAAACGTGTAAACATCATTAGTTTCATTAGGAACGTCAATGCACTGTTTATTAGTGGACAATACGGGAAACGGATCTTTAACGAGCAAAAAACCTATATTAGAGAATTAGAGTACAATGTCCCTTGACTTCGACTTCAGCATTTGAATACAATGTATTGTGTAATTGAACTTCTGGGACTTTGGGTTACTGATTTATGAAAGAATTCATTGTTAGGCAAGGACGTCTATGGCTAGGATGATGTGACGAAAGGAACCGAGGAGTTAATCCGTAATTGGCCCAACCATGCTCAATTTATCGTCGACTCTATAAACGTATACTAACGCACACAAGGAAAAAGAAGGGAAGACAGGCCAATTTGGCTTGTGCTGCTGCTGTTGCGTTGAGCAAAGGCAATCATCCTAATGCCACTAATGTGTTCGAACAAAAAGTTCTTCCTTGTCTCCTTCTTTTCTCTGAAAGTCTTCACCCCCACAATTGCCAAAATGTGTATATACGATAGTATAACTAACATAGATTTTTTGCAGAATAAAACTTCTAACCTTCAACTATGCAGTTCCAACAGTCTATAGACAAGAAGCATACTATGCTACAAACCGCTAAAATGTCAACTGAATAAATATTCTATTCACAATTTTTTCTAATATGGTTTATCTCTGTAAATCTTAATCTTCGGAGACGAAGATGAGAGAAAAGCTCAATGACTCACATAACTGTAAATGTAAAGTTTCTGACAAGTGCATGAGGCTTTTTCTTGGCACCACAGCAGAGGTTTCTTGAATTTTTTTTGAGATTTGAGCAGAGTTGAGCGTGAAGGAAAAAGGCAGAGATGCTGCCTTCATCGTCGTCCCAATCAACATCGTCATTATTGGTTTTCCAAATTTTGTATTCTTGTCACATTTACTATTTTTGATTATGGCATTTGTTACAGGAGAATTATTCGCATTGGAATTGACTGCTCCTTACTACTGCTCGCCCGGTTAAGTACTGAAGACAACTGCAGTGTTCTATATACCTTTAAGGATGAAGATACAATTATTATGTCGTGTCTTTGTCCCGGCAATTCTTATCCTTTGCGTCCTTCTAATTAGAGGTTCCAACGGGACTTCCAATTTGAAAAGGTAAGAAGATGAGTTTCACTTTTGCTCAGATTTTGGCACACGTCCCAAAACTTTATGTAGTTCAGTATATATAGTTACAGTTGCTACAAAATGCTGTATACAGCAAAATGGTTTCACACAGAAAACTTTATTGCTACAAGGCAAAAGTGGTCGAGTCATCCCGTCCTTTCCTTTCGTTTAATCCTTTATGGAAACTTTAATTAAAGTAATTAGCACAAGCACACACATAGCTTCGACTTTATTTAATGCGGAATTACGTACAGTAAATTCGACTTGAAGTTGAAGTATATACTAATTACCAATTTTGATCGCCGGAGGTGCTTATGGAGAAAAAAAAGCTTGAAAAAAGGTAGTTTGGAAAGTTACGCTTTAGTTTATAGTACAGAATTTCGTTCAAATTAATTATTAGTACGGTATACACTTTCCCATTCCACAGATTTAATTGCTTGGAAATGTGTATTTTGTGACTATTTCATTTTCTCTCTTCAAAATTATTACTTTCGGTTTGATGCTACATTCATGAGAAAGTGAGTTTTAATACCAACAATTTCAGAAGATGGAAGAAAGGTGAACTTTAATTCATGAAATTTTAATGACGCAATCCGTTTCTAATTGAGCTTGCCTTGTGTAGTTTTCATGTGTTTCATGTCAATCACATTCTCTATAATTTACCCTATAGGAAATGTCAAAATGCCCCTGGAAGCGGGCTGGCGAGTTCCATTCAATCTTGTGCTAATTATAAGTTCATGGATTTCCACGCAGTGAAAAGTAATTAATGAAACTATATATACGAAAAGTATTTCCAGCAACATGAATAAAATCCCAAAGTCGGATTTAATATCGGGCAGAAAGCACGTGAAAGTACCCTTGAAATGAAATTTGAAATAACAGTATTTCTCCATCGTCTTAGCATTTTATTAATTATAACTTTTGGAAATTCTTATCTGACATGTGCCACCCGTGTTTTTACAATGTAGCATAGTGCATTAAGAACATAGTAAATTCCCAATTTTATGTGAAAATATAAGCTCAAACGTGAACATGCGACATAAAAACAAAAACATAAAAAGAATAAGTTTTGCACGGTTTAATTATTAAAATCCCCGTAAACTATTGACGTCTTACGCAATAAACTTTATACAACTTTTAACCAAAATTTTCGGGCGTGTCGCTGTCGACTTTCGAGAAAAGTTTTTGTTACATTAGATAACAAGCACGTCGAAACTGGGTCAACAATAATGCTACGTGCAAAATGTCTCTTGCAAGTTTTACAAAATCTCATTAATTTGTTAACCTGATAATTGATTTTGAACACGGCAAATCGAAAATGAGCGTATTTTTATTAAATTATGAAACTGTATTCTGTTATGATAAAAAAACTGGTAATTAGTAAAAGTTGTGTTGAAAAGGAGAAAAAAGAAAAAAGGAAGCTGAGCCGAGTCCAAAAAAGAGCCACTTGAAAAAGTGCCTTAAATACAGAACAGACTGCTCCGATTTCCGGTGACACTTGAAAAGACATCCAATAAACTCAACAAACTTTTCCCTCTTCCTTTTTTCTGGAAAGTGAACTTTGCAAAGTGAAGAAGGCTTTTTGGGGGTTCTTTGTAGTAGCTGTGCTTATACTTTACTCTGCATCGAAAAACGTAGTTTTACCACGAGACAAATTGCACGTCTCGTACAATTGAGAAAGTAAAGGCACATTTCGCAAGAAAAAAATCTGCACTACGACAAACGACGACGACTTGACTTGACTTTGTTGAACTGGATTTTGTCACTTTCTCCACTTTAGGAAGTACAACTAGAACATCACGTCCTTTATAAAAAAAAGTGTGCTTTACTTTCCCAAGTCGAAACAAAATGTGTACGTAAATTGACTGGATTTGTTTCACATTTTTTATTTCCTTTTCTTGTTTCGTAGGCGTCAAGGTGAGAATACGAACGAGACTCAAGCCAACATGTTTCTTCAGAGGTTCAACACGGAGTACTCCAGAATTGTAAATCTCTACGTCTTGGCAGACTGGAAATACAATACTAACCTAACTGCTGAAAATGCTCAGGAGTCTGTAAGTCTTATTCATTTCAAAAGCTTATAGGAAAATTAAACATGTAATACATTAAACATTACATACAATCTATGTTGTTATATCACTCTATCTTGTATTTATAATTTCTCGCTAAAACGCTGACCTACTTTCCTCGAAATTCTGCAAAACGTAAAGTTCTGCTTTCTGAACACTTTTTAACCATTTCAATATGATCATGACACCAACTGTTCCCATTGACAATGGCGACAGGTGTTTAGTCCAGAAAGAAAGTACGAGGTGACGTGACTGACGTGACGCTCCTTTTCGACAATCTGCGTAACTTTTGTAACTTAACTTTCCATGAAACATCAGATGCTGAAAACGAAGAACTATTTTCTACATCAAATCAAATCCATAAAATAGTATTCGGCCAAAAAATCAAGTCCTGATTTCGACAAAAGAGTTTTTACAAGAAATCTTTTTGCTTTTGTTATGCATTGATGCATTGTTAACTTATGGATGATATGGAGCGCATTCCCAGAATTCTTTGAATTTCCTTGGTGAAAAGTTTGCTTAAAAATACGGAGGATTTCGTGTTTGCAGATTCAGTGGGACTGTACACACACATAGCACAATGCTGGGATGGGTTTTGAGCGGTGTTGCTTGTTCTTTTCCTCTTCAGAGAGCTTCTTTCTTCCGCTTTTTGACACAAAGTGACTCCGAGTTTATGCAGAGAGTGTCATTCCCTGTTCGTCATGTAATCTGGGTTGATCCGCCAGAAATGCCGGTCCTTGCGGGATTTCACAGCCAGCAGCACCGTAAAACTCTGAAAAAAGAAAACACGCAGAGTCTGTCCTATGTGACTTTTCGGTATAACCAACAGTTGCACTTTGGGTTCCCTTGGGATGTTCACATTCCCCGCAATCTTTGATCTTTTCCCTGCGGGGTTTCCATGTTGGTCCAGCAGCGTTTTCTCTCTGTTTCTCATCTCATCTTTTTGTGGATGTTTGTGTCCTCATTTGTTCTTGTTATCCTCCCGATGCGCAAAACGTACGTTGGGTTCCACAAAAACAACCACGCTTGACTGACCAACAAAAAACTCTGGGAGAAATTACGTAGTTTCGCTTGAATTTCTAAAAAAACATTTTCGTCGCAGACGCAAACGTACTACTGCAACAAACTGGATAAATGTAAAGGATGAAATGGTTAGCACGCCGCCAAAGGCTAATAGGAAATCCGTTATCTGTGAAATGTGCATGGAAATCCGGTAGAAAATACCCGGGAGAGTTGATACGGATTAGCTTTTCATGCCTTCCGGCTCTTTAGGATGAAGCAGTTATAACCAATTATTTAGCGTTCTATATATCAAAACATTACTCGCGACAGACAGACCCACAGGACACAGACAGACTGAGGAAGACAGGTTCTTGTTCGTTTTCACTCGTCCTTCATGAAAATGTGATGTGAGAAATATGTAAATCATGCTCGGATTTTGCTCATGATTTGCAGATTGAGGCTGGGCTCAGAGTGTCAGAATACAGCGCTGCAGCATTTGAAGAAGCGTCTCAATTCAACTCCACCAACTTCTCGGACGACACCAAACGTCAGCTGTCTTTCGTGGGGAGCAAGTCTCTCTCCGACGGAGAGATGCAAAGTTTGTCTTTCATCATCTCGGAAATGGGATCCATTTACGGACAGGCGAGTCAAATCAAATCATCAAACATTCTCCTCTAGCACTTTCTTCCTCTTCGTCAAAACCCCGGCGTCTTACATATAAACTTACCAACTATAAAAACTATATAATTCTACTGCTCATTTATGGAACATAAGGACAGCATTTTCACTTTTTCATATCACTTTTAGACATGCATGCAGAATTTTCGGAAACGTATATGACTTGATATAAAGATGGAAAGAAGGTCAAAGAGCTTATAAAGGCTCGGTGAAGCCACACATGCATAATTAAGTAGTAGTAGTTCCTACATCAAAATGCTACATCCCCGCTGCTTCAAAGTTGAGCTGGAAACTGGAAAAGCGTCAGTCGTCCGTCTACGATGACTTTCCCTGAGCTCTTCAAAGATCACTGCTAACAGCTTCCTTCTGAGCTTTGCCAGAGTGATATTTACCTTTTGAGAATATTCTGGCCATTATTCCACTCTTTCCCAAATATTAGATAAAGTTCTTATTCTTACACAAGTAAAAATCCGCAAAGAATGAAAAAATGATTTCCAGACATCAGCCCTCCCTTGCTCAACCCGTTTTTTAACAATAGAAACCAATGAAACAAAATTGTGAATGCTGTGCCATTTTCAGATTTATTTTTAATTTAAAAGAGTAATTTTGCCAAAAGACGACCTCTTCGTTTCATCGTTTTCATGTGGTTGCAATTTTGAGGAGTATGAAAGAAGAGTAATCTTTGGAGTATAGTAATCTTTTGCAATTTCGTTACAGGCTAAAGTATGTCGACCTTCGGGCGCTGGGGAAGAATGTCTTCCATTGGATCCTGATCTGACGAATTTGATGGCCAATTCAAGAAATGCTTCAGAAAGGCTTTGGGCTTGGGAAGGATGGCACAGAATCGTCGGAGCACAAATGAAACCACTGTACACTCAAGTAATAAGAAATATACGAAACTCTATTGAATCTCACATTACTCCTTCTTGGAATTTGCAATAAGCTCTGAGTCCGAATCCCATTTCAAAAAAGGAAAGATGCGAAGCATCCTAGCAAAAAATATTACGTTCCTCTTCATCTTCTTGTAGTGTAATCTCCTTATTGGAGAAAGTAGGTTGACATGGCATGACATGAGATGACTTAACGCTGATGTACATTACCAGTATAAACCAGTATCATTCAATTTTATTTTGAAAAGGTCAGTTTTAGAAATTGATTCTCATTCTCATCATCACGGCATTTTCATGATCCTCCAAAAGGAAGATTGACTTTGAGCCATCAACTTCAACCTCGACAGTCGAGAAGGACGAACAATCAATAGTATTGCCGCGACCACAACGTGTGTTCATTCAAGCAAAAATTAATTGTGTACATAATAAAAGGACTTTACTACCCGTCATAATAACATGTCGGTCGGTCCAACTAGTCCGAAATGACGCTACCTTTCCGTAATTCCGTACCTGCAAGATGAAAGTTGCATTAGCAGTGGGATGAACGTATTAAGTTTTAGTGCACCTTTCACTGTGTCTTTTCTCTCCGGGGCGTTTTATTGTTGACTCAGACACGCCGCTGTAAACATTCATTAATGCTCTCTCCTCATGACTATGACGACCGCCGCGTCAGCAGTATATTTTACCCGTCGTCGGGTCGTCTCGTCCGTCCTTGTGTCCTTTTCCAAGTTTTATAGTACATACAGAAAACCCTTTCAGGTCCATTTCATCATTATATGACTGGGATGATCGTCATCCGCGCCTGAGTTCCCCATGTCAAAAAAAATGTCAGTTTGGATGTCGGTGAAAGCTGAAGCTGTGTACAGTGGAGGCCGGCAGACCTTTTCCTCTCCAAGTGAAATAGCCTGTTTAGGATAGGATGGGACTAGAACTTTTGGAGGATTTTTAGGGTTTTAGGCCATTTAATCCAGTTGAGAGAAACCACAGGGACATGAATAACAAGATCATGGGGTCCATAAAGCGGTCAAGTAGCGCAACGATGACGACGGAATTAAACTGTGCTCCACTACTACTCTTGTTCAAAATGGGGCCTTTGTGTACGTAACGTTTTAGGATGCACACACACACACACATCGGGTTTTTGAAAACTTGGGTAATTTGAGTGAAAATCGTAAGGTTTTGGCTTTGAATTAGTCGCTTCAATGATCTTTTCCCTCCTTTCCACACATGTGCTAAACCACAAGTTGAATCCTTCACAATCGTCCACTTTTCCGGTTTGCTTTTGGGTTTCCTGCTGGATTCAGCGGTAGCTGGAATCAACACACATGAACGAATCAAAATTGCTCCAAAATGCTCTATTCCTCCCATTCAAAGTGTCCTTATGGCTCTTTCAACTTGCGTTTTAAGGGAATGAGAAACCGTATGAGTGCAATTTACGACTTGGACAGGTTATTACTGGATAAACCGAGAAACTGGAGAAATGGCAGTTTTATATTAGGTACGACGGAATGAAATCGTTTCGTCCTATTTTTTATTACCGGAATTTCATTCTCATGTCCTGTTCTGTCCTTCTCGTCTAATTTCGAAATTGCAAATGAATGGACAACAAAACAGCAAGCAATTTGTGAAATACTGCTCAGCTCTTCACAAATACAAAACTTATTGTAAACATCCTCATTCAAAGAAAAGAAATAGGCGAATGGGTCATTTTGTAGTACTTCCAAGTTGAAGTGTCCAGGTTTTTTTTGTTGACTTGTCCGTCGCAGCATCCGCGGCAGGGAAAGGATTCCACATATTTATATACCAAAAACTTGAAACGCTTCTTTCAAAGAAGACAACACTTGAGTCTGTCGAAGAATTGCCTTTTGTGTACGTTTTTTTCTTCTCCAGTGAATGTATGGAAAATACAAAATACGAAGTTTGAGTTGAGTCTCCATGAGGTTTCTCCTTGATAAATCCCATGAGAGTTGTTTACTTCTTTTTTGGCCATATGAAAGGGATCTTATTGGACAATTTGG
The DNA here is from genome assembly GCA_019776145.1 of Harlomillsia oculata. NCBI lineage: Eukaryota > Metazoa > Arthropoda > Collembola > Entomobryomorpha > Oncopoduridae > Harlomillsia > Harlomillsia oculata. The sequence goes on along the minus strand of JABASF010000159.1, from coordinate 31,812 downwards.
TTTATAAGTGGGCAGTATGGTTCGCAAATTGAGTCCATCCAATTACGTTCTATGGACTGAGTATGAACGCATTTCCTGACGAAATCATGAAGGCCTTTTATTGCTTTCAGCCTAACAAAATAAGACGTCAAACTTGGAGCACAACTGTGGGATGCTTCCTACTACTTTCTTATTCAATTATTCATTATATTACATTAGGGTCTTCATCGTGTTTGTTTGTCTTACTAACCCTTTATTTTTCATCGCCCAGCAATACGTGAGCAAAAAATGATGGGTTGGCGATTCAGAAATTTTTTTTATAAAAACGAAAGGAAGTTTGCAAAAAATCGTGCTGACCAGTAAAAGAACAAAGAATGGTCGGTTGGGTCTACTATATAGTAAGCAAAAGCATCGAACTGGAATTTTCTACCTTTATCAGCTTGTTCTTTGGACAGTATTTGCTCACACAATAAAGTGAGTCTGACTGACTGAGAAGAAGGGACTCCTTTTTTCTCGTCATACTCAATAGCATTATCAAATAGTCCATCTTCGTTCCAGGAGCAGCTGGAAGAAAGGATGGACGTGGCGTGGACGGTTGAACGTAGTACTTTCCCTTGCGTCGTCTCTTTTTTGCTTCGCTCTTTTTTTGTGATCTCTTATCCGACCAAAATTCGTGATGATGATCTCAACATCTCAAGATTCCTTGAGTGAACAGCGAAGAGAAAAAAAGTCACTGGGGAACGATGCTGACGACGACATATTCATTGTGAACAAAGACGACAGAAAACGAAAGGAGAGTGAACAAGTCATACGTTACATTCCCTTAGCACCGCCTTGCAAAAAAGTAGCCTATTCATTCCGAGTCGTACTATGACGAGAGGACAAAAGACAGCCTTAGACAGCAATTCGCCCGGCGTGTCTTTCTTTTACAGGCCAATTCCGAATCACATTTTTTTTTCACGATGTCCTTGAACCAACTTCAACCACATCAGAAATGAAGGAGAAAAGTTGCATAGGAGTGGTCAACATGACAATTGTCACATATTTCATTTTTGATCGGATTCCATCCCATCCCTACAGAACTGCATGAAGTTTCTCTCGATCACACAACCCTTTTATAGGAAACTATATGCAGAAGAAGAGTTATACTGATTTAGTATACGTATTATGTTAGTTAATTTTGTGCTTCTTGCAAAATGAAAGCTGTAATCATAAATTGCTGATATAAAATTTTTTGTGACGTCATTGCAATAAGATCTCACTGTCAACATGTCAACTTGGAAACCCGCATACGAATTTACGTTTACCGTTTACTTATACGATTTGATAGATAGGACTATCGTTTACAGTGTTGCAAATAATTGCAATATTACAATTTTTGAAAAACTGTTAATAGCATACACGGAGCTTCATTAAAAAATGGTATGAATTAAAATAATGCCCGGATCCCAAATCCGTGCCCATGGAAGGTACAAAGTGATTCTTCCATCGAAATCCCAAAATGAAATGGGAACGGGTGTGGACAGTGGACAGAGCAAGAGGACGAGGAGGAAAGAGACACAGGCCGCAATGTGGATTTTAGAAGATGAGTTTACTTTGTGTTATGTGTGCTTATCCATTTGTGTTTATGGGAACGGGCGTGGACAGTGGACAGAGCAAGAGGACGAGGAGGAAAGAGACACAGGCCGCAATGTGGATTTTAGAAGATGAGTTTACTTTGTGTTATGTGTGCTTATCCATTTGTGTTGACAGTACGTGACGCTGAAGAACAGATTGGCGCAACTGAACGGCTATGCGGACTATGGTGACCAACTGCGTCAAAAGTATGAAACTCCGGACTTTGAGTCGGACATCCGCGAGCTTTATGAGGAGATGAAACCATTGTACCTCGAGCTTCATGCTTACATTCGCAGGAAACTCTATGAAACATACGGGTCGGACGTTGTTGACATTAATGGTATGTTCTTCGTTTCTCCCACTACTACGCCTACAACACTTGTCGTCCTTATTTCCCTTATTACTTTACTTTCACTATACATTTATGTTGTGGCTTTCCTTCGGGGTTTCACTTCATCTCAAGAAGTCTCCCCATCCCAGTACTTATATGGCAAGTATAATGTACTTTGAGCAGCCAAGTCTCATCTTTTTAAAAGGTTTTCTCAACATTGAACCTTCAATTTCATTTCCGATCTTCATCACTTTGAAAGGACGTTAACGTCAGCGTTTGTACCGACTCTTAATGTTTTTCTCTTCATCCCTTTCCGATGGCCTTCGGGCTTTTTAAGAGTGTGAACCTGTGAACTGTGTAGACGTGGCCGTGACACTCGACAGTCTGCTTTACCTTTAATTTAGTTGACCTCCAATTGACGAAATTAATGTTTATGATGACACTATGACTATAGTAAACTGTAGTGCATAATATAATAGGATTATTTAATAATTAATATTTGATTAGGAACTCTACCTCAACATTTGTTGTCGGACATGTGGGGGAGATTCTGGTCCAATTTGTACCAAATTGGCGTACCGTTTCCTGACCGTCCAAGCTTAGACGTGACAGAAACAATGCGCAAACAAAATTACACCGTTCTCCGAATGTTTTTGATTGGTGATGACTTTTACCGATCCCTGGGGTTGAAACCTCAAGGAACGGATTTCTACAACAAATCTATGCTCTGGAAACCTGAAGATGATCGTGAAGTGGTGTGTCATGCAACAGCATGGGACTTTTATGATGCCAGGGATTTCAGGTAAGAATACGAAATTGAAATGATTAATGCAAAAGTCACGTATGCTGAATTTTTATTGCGAAAAATTTGCAAAAATTGAAGGTGTGCTGTTTCTTAATACGGGTTTACCTAAAGTGGAAAATGGTGTTGGATAAAGTTTGTGTACCTGGAGAGCGAAAGTGCTTATTCCACAGAGGAAGTGACAGTACAAGACTTTTCTCTTTGTTCGCAGGATCAAGATGTGCACCCAAGTCAACTATGACGACTTCCTCACCATCCATCACGAGTTGGGTCACGTCCAATACTTTATGCAGTACGCTGATCAACCAACCGTGTACAGGTGAATATAAATCACCCCTTCGTGTCCTTTACTTTTTCCCCTTCCTTTTGTCCTCTTTCAAGAAAATGGAGACATGTTCCTCTATTCTAAATTTTATACTTTTCTCCACTCATAAATCTTTACACAACTATTTATTTTCCTTTTCCTCAGTTGAAGAAAAGAAAGGGAGAGAAAAAAGTCAAAAAAGTAGGTTCTCTTTTGAGGTGTCACTTGTCAGTGCACTCTCCTATTTTGTCATTATGCTGCTCCACTAAAGCACAAAGTGAACAAGGCAACAGTGACACTTTTTTAAGGCCTTTTGTCCTCTGAAAAGGAAAAGTTGCATGACTATTTATTTTTATTTTCCATGTGTCTACACATATCAAAAATACGCATAATTTATTCCATGTAGTTTTTTTTGTACGAGAGGGGGTGGGAATCAAAGTTGTCACTTTCTCCAAGGGCTTCCGCTGTTTTCAGCTCCCCTCAACTAAAATATTATTCTTCATTCTCTGTAGACTATTAATTATACGGGAAAATGTCAATATTTGTTCTGGTGCCATGTTTTGAGACGTGAAGAGGCACTAGAGTCCAGCCATGTTTGCCAGTACGTTTTCAAGGGGAGAAAAGAGGCCAAGGAGGAATATGGAAGATGTAAGGAACATGAAGACCAGAGTTGTTTTTATCTTTGTGGTTTCACGGAGAACTCGCAGAGAAAGTCTCTTAAACATTCACAATGAGTTTGTGCTATTAAATGGGCTTGAGGACATTCAAGCATGGCTAAAATTTTGCCTCATGAAAGGAATGAATGAAAAGCCCAAAGAATTATAAGCCGTTAGAAGTTGGAATATGTGTAATTAAAGTTTTATTGAAAAAAGGAATGAGAATGTGTGTTTTCTGTACCGTTAACCACTGTAAAGGCTTTGAATTCGGTTGCAAATTGGCAGAGACGGAGCTAACGACGGTTTCCATGAAGCAGTTGGTGAACTTATGTCCATGTGCGTGTCGACACCCAAGCACTTGTACACGATTGGACTTTTGGATGACATCCTTCAAGATGAAGGTAAAGCTCGTTTACATCTATGTGTGGTTGTACCTATAGCTGTAATATATAGTACACAATGTCAAATCTTGGTTTAACCACAAGACGCCTTTTACGTATAGATTAAGTTAATTTGGGAAGGTTTAGTCAACTTTGATATTCATGAATAATTGAAAGATGACAAGGGCTGTGAAAATATTATTTATGTTATGACAAGGTTTGTGTTGTGGCGAGCTCGTAATTCTGCCAGGAGCATGAAACAAGATGCATTAATTTGATTGGAAGTTTCATTATTCATGTAATGTAAAGTTATAAGTTGACGTAGAGTAGAAAGAAGGCAAGCAAGCAGGAAGACGAAACAGGACTTTGCTTGTGTGACGTAGTATGTAATGTAATGATATAAGGGCAGGAACGGCGAAGAAGGGTTTTATAGTGACTTGGAGGAAGGCCGTAAACGTGCCAAATGAAAGATACAAGAGGATTATAGGTGCAAAGGAGCGGAAGCAGAGTGGTTGACATACTTTTGTGTAATTTTGCAGAGACGACAATAAACTACTTGTTTTTGATGTCTCTGAGTACCGTGTCCAGTCTACCGTTCCACTATTTGAATGACCTTTGGCGCTGGGAAGCCTTCCGAGGCGAGTTTCCAGAGAGTCGCTGGAACGAAGAATTTTGGCGTCTCTCCGAAGAAATTGTCGGAGTGCATGCACCAGCCCCTCGTGGCTCAGGAGACTTGGACCCGCCGACGATTTTCCATGTGGCTCAAGACTACGACATGATCCGTTACTTTACTCGAACCATTTTGCAATTCCAGTTTGCTGAGTCGCTCTGCGCTGCGGCTGGTCATGACGGACCACTCAACGAATGCGACTTTTACGGGTCTAAAGCTGCTGGAGACAAACTTGCGTAAGTACTCTTTCTCCTTTCGCTTTTCTTCTTTTCCTCTTCTAGCTCCAAGGGACGGACGCAGTTGCCCATTCCAAAGTAAAGTTGACTCTTCTCCTTCATGAGAGAAATCGAGTGGTCTCCTGTCTGCTCTCTCAACAAACTTTACCTACCCGTATCTTCACTCCTCAATCTGCCCGATGTGACCAGGAGATGACCTGAAAACTTTACCTTTCACGAAATCCAAGTCATCTGAATCGGAGTGAAAGTTTGTTCAACCTCTGTACACAACCACGATCCTCTTTCCCTTACCTTCATGCTAAATAAGCTAACACACAAGTTTGTGCACTTCACTGTGAGTAAACTACACTTCTTCCAAAAATTAAATAGGTACCTCCTCCTTCTAATTCCCTGTCCGGCAGCGATTCAATAATGTAATTAATAATATATATAGAATCCGACGAAATAACTATTCTACAATTTTGGGTGGTTTGTCAGCTTATTGAATGTGTGTACTAAGGAATTTTCACAGTTTCATGAATAATTATTATGAAATCGTCATATCTTGAATGCTCAGCAAAAAAGATTCTAAAAATAGACATGAATCGATGATGACGACAGCCATTGTGCTGTAATGACGAAATAAAACTAGCTCATTGAGGCTCCACATCGAAACTGAAAGATAAGGAAAGCTGTTGAAAATGACTCCTGCTTCGACATTTCGTGACCATTTAGACCAAATATTGGAACAAAAGGTCTTTTTCCCAAAAAAGCAATGAAACAGGCGGAAGTTGAAGGAGGAAGACCTACGGAGAATTTGAAATAGATTTCTGTGAGCAGAAAGCTCAATGTAATGGAAAGAAATGATAGCCGAGACGAGATAGACACGATTCTCACTAAATGGTGTATCGTTATTCCATTCACTTTCTCTCTCTCCCAGCTTTTCAGTCTCGTCGTCGTCTTGTCGTCAAAAATTTCTTGTATAGTTCAGTTCAGATCACCATATCAGGATTTGAAGTAAGCTCTGACAGAAAAAGAAAAAAAATCCATGCCATTTAAATTTCTTGTGCTTTCTTTACAGTGCTAAAATGTCAGATTTGGCTATTGTTTCCGATCGCGAGTTCGATGTTCGCTAAAAGTGGAAGACAGACACGTTTTTCTCGTCACCTTCTGCATGTGACAACTATATTTCTGTTTCGGAGAGGTTGATTTGACTCACATAATATCCCGTTTCCTCGTGACTTTTGACTCAAAGTCAGACACGAAAAAACGAAGACTTTATTTGATTTTGAAGCTTTCACCCCAACTTTTTTTCTTGGACCGGATATAAGACGAGACAGGAAAGAGTAGAAGGTGAAAGGTGATATTGTTTATGACGTCGTAATAGACACGGACGTGTCGCCCAAAGAAAATGTCGTGAATTGTATCCCAAACAGGAAGTGAGATTGTGAAACGCAAAGTCGAGCTGGAGCAAGATGGGAAAAAATAGAGAAGAAGGAAAAACACACTCCCAGGCAAATCTATGAGAAAGCAGACGCAGAAGGTCTTCGTCTTTTTGTACCCCCAAAAAGAGAAAGAAACAATACATAAGAATGGAGGAAAGTAGGTTTCGGAAAGTAATTGTGATTCAGAACGGAGATACAAGGATATTCCCTTTTCTATTCTCTTTCTGTGTGCGTATTATATTTACCCAAGAATAAAGAACAAATAGAAGAGAAAGAGAGAGAGTAGTGATGAAAATGTCATGTCTTGTGATGTGACGGTGACATTGTCGATGTGGACTACGAATGACTTGCTCTCTGACATTTTTAAGGGCAAAAGAAAAAGAGAAAAAGTAATGGAATGGAAAAGCCAAAAAGACAGAAAACACAGGCGAAAAATTGGATCGTGTCAATCTTTGCACCTTTCTGTTTTGACACCTTTTTGAAGTCGTTATTTTTCTTGCTGAGAGACCCAAATCCTATAATTTATTTTGAGGATTCTTGGGGAGAAACTCGGCGAATATGAGAAAATCTACTGGTCCTTGCTCTATATCCTTTTAGCTATAAAACTACGGCAAATTTTCTGTCAAAAATGATTTTTGTCCCACCAAGTTTCTGCATTTTGAGGAGCCAACAAGATTTATTGCTGCAGTACTATACAAATTATGGGTAAATGTGGAATATTTTAAAATGTGTAGGCAAAAGGAATAAACACAATAAGGAAAATATTTAAATTCAGGCGGAAAACCTAAAGAAGCACAAAAAAAGATGGGACAAAAACGTGTCATTCCTTAGAATATAAGGGAAAGATGAGTTTTCTCTGGCGACACGCTAGACATGAATAATGTAAAGGCAGTGAGTGTCACTTCAAGTAGACGAGAGTATAAAGTTGTTTCATTCCTAAAGTTGATGTGTCCATTGCAAACAAGGAGTTTGTTCTTTAGGCGAAAAACGCGTAGTTTGGAATTGGTCCAGGGTTCCTGTACTAAAAATTGCACATTTTTTGCAAAACCATAGTGCGCATACCATGTCGTATTTGTATTCTAATGAGACTACTACAAATTACGAAGGGAAATTCCCTAGGGACAATCCCATTGTTACATCATTCTTTTTGTTTTTTAATATGGACTTGGTATTTACAAAAAGGACAATCTTTCAAGGATTTATGCATGTGACAAGTGCAGACTGCAGGTTCTTGGAAATTTGCAATGCAGGTCGGACTGTGGGACACAATAATAACACACCTTGCATTGCATTTGACACAAATGCATTCACAGGACAGACCAAACTGACGCAGACTTTGATTTCAGAGTCCGCAGGGAGACTGTTTGGACTGTTTCTTTTGTGTTGTCCAGAATCCATTGTGACTTTGTGACCGCTACAATAAAAGCCACAATTCATATTCAAACATTCGCTTTTCCTTTAACATTCACCCTTCTTCTTGAAATTCTGTTCCATTGCAAACTCCAAAAAGGCGGTGTTATTATATAAACTATAACGGTAGAATTTTGAAGAATTTTCCTTCATGCTTTTCCGATTTTCGCATTTCGGCCCTCGTCTGCTGTGCAAAGCTATGCTGGAGAGACAATGAGCAACAGAAAAAGACTCTCCTGCCAAAAGTTGTCCAATTGAAATGCTCCACTGGCACCGGACCAAAGTCATTTTGAGCCATTCTTCTATTTGCTTTTGACTCGAGAGAGAAGCCCTTCGTCTCTTTTCCTCCCGGTTGACTTACAAACAAAAGGTCTGTTTCCTCCAGGGCCCTCATCTCCAGACCCCTCTTTAAAAACCACTATTTCGGTCTTTTGACTTTTGAATCGCTCGGCCTCTGTCCTCTTCGTCGTCGACGTCGTCTCTATAAGTCTGCAATCCAAAAACTCGCATTCATGTCCAAAATTCATTCGCGTACGCTTATTTAACTCTCCAAAATGTCGAGACTTTTCAACTCTCGCTTTCTAGTCTCTTCTCACTTTTGACATGTCCACAAACATATATAATATACGAGTCCAAAACAGACGCAATTAATTTAATGGTTAAGAAAGATTTATCTCCACTGCATTTATTTTTCTTTAGACTTCCCTGCAATGTTTTTTAAATGTCCCATTTTCTTCCTAGTTTGCGCTTTTCAAAAAATATCATCCAACAACACGAACACGAATGAATGAAACAATTTTTCAAAGTAGATTTATTGCACTAACCTGTCGTTGTCATTGTCATTGCATTTTTGTTTTTATATATTTTCAAGACAAATTGATTAGAATTATTTCATGAATTTCGGATTTCGGGCCACTTTCTTCCATTGACCGTTACGATGACTGCAAAATGTGCGGTAATGTTAAACAGGTTAAACACTGAATTTGGAATTGCAAATGCTGACGATGACGTCAATGTCGAAAAATGTCAATGTCATTGTCCTCGTCCTTTTGACAATCATCGTACTTCGTTGCAACAATTCTTTCCCACCCATGGACCTTTGGTTCTTATATTTCTGAAGTAAACTTGCGTTACAAAACCCTAAAACAAACGACGCCGTAATTTAAAAAAAAAATCCAACATATTTTTATGCCTCGTTTTTCATTTTTCTCACCACTTTTCTATAAAACTCCAATGTAAAGAAAGAAAAATTGAAAGTGAAAGAAAAGAAGAGTTTGGTTAAAATTCATACCATGATTTTGATTTTCTCTGGGAATTCTTTCACGTTCCTCCGCTTCATGGCTACCCGTGCATCTAAATGAGATTCGGAAATGTAGTTCGGTGATCCTGCTAATCAAATCCTACATTTCTGTACGTCGGAATTTCCAGGATTTCAAAAAAATTACGTCGTTTCTTTACATTTTGCTAGACTTTCATAAATGTTTCATAATCTGAAATATTTATAGATACCTTACAACGTTACAACAGGCAAAATTTGGGAGCATTTTCAAAAGTTATGACTGACGGTATTTGATAAAGTGACTCCGAGTCCGTCATTTCAAGTTGAATTGAATTTAAATAGGTTATTCCACAGTCAGAGTATCTCATGAAGAAGCAGGGCAGACAGATCGGAGGATTGAACTGCTCTTGACTCCTTGACTCTGGCGAACCACAACTAATTTGTTTGCGGAGAATGGAATGAGGACTATGAGGAGCAAAGCAGATTGGAATGAAGTGAATTGAAAGTGATCTGAGGGAAAGGGCGAAGGACCGCTTGGAATCTTAAGTCCGATCTCGTTTTCTGCCCACATCCCTTCGTTCATCATTCCAAAGTCTAATATCAAATCGAATGTGGTCCAAAGGCAATCATTCTTCAGTTCCACTTTCCAGCTCTTCTTTACCCACGTTGGATTCTAGGCCGTTTGACTACGTGAATATCTCGAATCTTCCAGTTTCAGAGAACTGAGGTCACTACATTCAGCCACTAAAAACGTCTTTTTCTCTGGTCCACTTCACCCGATCCACTTTTCTGAAAGTGAACAAGCAAGTCAAGCACTTAAACTATCACAATTCGGCAATGTTATGCATTTTGTGTACTTTGATACTTTGACAGCTTGGATTTCTTCTGCTTGCATCTCAAATCTGCGTGGACCATGTCACTCAATCTCTTGACATCTTGACAGGAAACGATAAACCATTGGCAATCGGCCAATATTATGAGTTCATAACTGTTGAGATTTGGGGACTTTCGATTGATGAATTTTGATATGCTCTACGAAATCTAAGTGCATTGGGTGGGTGGTCATCTGAGAGATTCTTATTGATGGGTGAAATGCCCCAGTTTGAAAACTAAACATAGGTCAATCAATATTGTCTTATGTAGTTAAACGTGGATTCATACTTTTCACACTCGATTCCATTTTTGTTCCCTTCCAAAATACATTTTCTATACGTCCTTTTGTCACTTTCTCCAGTCTGGAGCCGGATTTCCTTCCTAGCTTATCAGCGCAGGTTTGGAAGGACAGAAAGAATCTGCAATCAAGTTGTGAGATGGGATCTTTACTCGAATCTGGCGAATAGTCGACGTATTTTTTGTACCATGAACATGAAATTGATGAGAAAAGAAGTTTTGTCTCATTTTTTGATACAGAGCTATGCTTCAACTTGGAAGTTCTAAGCCTTGGCCTGACGCATTAGAGGCCCTTACAGGTCAACGGAGCATGAACGCCACGGCCATCCGGGAATACTTTCGACCTTTAGAAGTATGGTTGCGGAATACCAATGCAGCCAACGGCGATACCCCTGGTTGGACTTCACGTAAGATTTAAACATTTATAAAGATTCAAAAAACCTTCAAACTTTCCTATGTAAGAATCTTTAACAAACTAACAAACTTACGAAGTCCAATTTAATCAATCACAAAATGTCATCTTATCTGTCATCGTATACTCCCAAAATAAAATAAATTCGAGCATTAAACATGTACAAACCGTTACAATTTTGATATACTTTATTAATCTGCATGCATTTTACAACTAACATAAGTACCTAAAGAAAATGACAAAAGCAAACTTTCATAACAACTCATATGATATGTCATCTCATAATGTCATGTTCATGATCAAAATATATATGAAAATGAGTTATGTCTGACCTTTTTGAACAGGACTTATGAATTCGCGTTCAACCAAACAGTGCCACAACATCAACGGACCCATTACGTTAATTACAATTTATTATATAGCCATACTTTCATTCACATAATTTATTTGAGAACCTTTGGAAATACTTGGAGATGGGGCAACGTGAATCACTTTTTGGTTTGACTGTTGACTATCTTACATTCCACATGGTTTGTTTTATATGTTCAGAAGAATTGAATAAAATTCAAGTTCCTAGCAGTTGTCATCATAAACTGATAGTAATGAATTTAAACAGTATTGGTTTATTATACGTTCATTTTCATATTTTCATAATTATTATTATCTTTTTTTAAAAGAAAACGAATGCAAAAGGTACACTGTGATTGTGTTAGTTATAGTTTATAGCGTACGATCAAAATCTGCACGGATCTGCAACAAAAGCACGACCCAAATCGCAGGTGACGTCAGACGTCAGCGGGAGCGAAAAAGCGAAACTCATTCTTCGAAAGAGAGTTTCAGCAGCAGCGCAGGCCGGGTCGGACGCTGTCAGCGTGTCCAATCCAAATCATTTTCGAGTGATTCTAATATAGTAAAACGGATTTTGTTTTCAGTATTTCCATTTCAATCTAATCAGTTGTTCCACTATGTCTTTTCAAGTCCTTATCATTTGGTTGCTGTCCATTTCTTTGATTTGTTGGCTCAGCTGTTACATAATAGTGAAACTGAAACTTTTGAAGAGAAAAACTGATGTACGGAGAAAGACGCTAATTGTAATGGGATCAGGTAATTCTTATCATCTAATAAATAGATAGTAAATAGTAAACAATAGAAGACAGTAGAAAACACTGAAAAACAATGGAAGACAGTGGAAAACACTGAAAAACAATGGAAGACAGCAGAAAACATTGAACAATAGCTGTCGTGTTGTTGTTTTCAGTGTTGTTCATTGTATTTCATTGTTTTCGATTGTTTTTCAGTGTTTGATGGTTTGATCTGACACTGATATTATCAACTGCAGGTGGTCATACCAGAGAAATGTTGAGTATAGTTTCCAAACTACATCCAGCCATTTACACCCCGAGAGTGTATTTGGTCACAAATACTGATTCTTTCAGTCACGAGAAAGTGCAAGACCTGGAATCCATAAAATCACAAAACAATGAATATTCAATCATCAAAATTTCAAGAAGTAGAGAAGTGGGTCAATCGTGGTTATCAACGATTTGGACAACGTTGTATTCATTCATTGAAGCATTATGGGTCGTATTTTCTCAGATGCCGGATTTTGTAAGTAACCTTTGTTGCTAACAAATCAGTCATTAAAAAGTTGGATCCCATACAGCAATAACTTCACATTTTGCAGATTCTTTGCAATGGTCCCGGGGTCTGCGTTCCTGTCTGTTATTCCGCATTTCTTTTTAAGGTATACCAATATAACGAACACTAAAATCATAAATAATAAATTGTAACTATAAAATATATACTATAACAATAAAATTCTAAAAACTCATTTTCTCATCCTACAGATTCTCTTTTTCGTGAGGATAAAAATGATGTTCGTGGAAAGCATTTGTCGTACAAATTCACTCTCCTTGAGTGGAAAGTTGTTAAAATACATTACTGATTGCAATTTGGTTCAATGGGATACTTTAATGAGTCAATCAACTGGAAGACTAACTTATATCGGTCGGGTAGCATAGTAAGTCGTACAATTAAAATAATGAATGACATAAATACAATTTTATACAATGTCTAAATTGTAAAAATGTGATTCCTAGTCGTTACATTTTTATTGTCTAAAATCTTATCCTCATTAAAATAAAATTCATTTGGCCTTGTTAAAAGGAAAACCTTACGATAAATGAATTTTGGGCTTAATTCTAATTATTATTTATGGATTGTTCAATAAGACGGTTGATGACGTCATCAATCAATCAGGGAATAATGAGTTGTCCCTATTATAGGGACGGACGCAGGCTTGAAAAAGCAAGAAGTAGAGACGTAGTAGAGAAGACGGCTCGTACTGGAACTGGAATGAACTGGAATCAAGGGCAAGGGACCTTCAACGTTTTGAAGGAGCAAGAAACGTTAAAGATATAGGGAGAATCTCAGAAGATGAAGAAGATGCGCATTTAACGTGGTTTGGGCTTCTAATGGGTTTTATAAGGAATATAAAGGGTCCAAGACATATGAAGGGAGGCGTCAAGCCTATTCAAGTCTAGAAAGGACACTGCACGGGGAAACATGTGTTGTTTGTATTATTGTGACGGTTCATTAACCTGTACGCACAGGTTCAGAGACCTGCGTAGTATACAAGCGCACTATGTTTATTATGATTGGTAGGTTAGGGTCATTCATGTTTTAACTTGTTTTTTACGTTGTATCTTGGACAGGTTGAAACACAATCCCGCCAGAAATCGACAGTTTTTGGGCGCGATTTCGTTACTGAAAGCGTCTTGTCAACGTCTGGAATCGTTTATTCTGCGTTTGACTCTCGACTGAGATTGATTGTGATTTACGGTCTCTGGACAAATGGGTCGTGTTTTCTCCAGTGCTTTCTTCAAGATTATTCAACTTACTGGAATTACGTGACGTTTTCGAAACACTCTTCTGTCGGTTTTGAAGTGTGCAATTTTTGTTTTTTTTGGGCAATAAAATAAGGGGTTTTGTGAGATCTCCGCAAGGATGAGTGCTCCAATTCCTATTCCTCCTCCGTCTCCGACGTCTGGCAGTGCGAAATTATGGGGTGCACAAGTGGATTTGTCTCATCATCGTCATCGTCACAGGAATGACGATTCGGATCCGTGTACGGAGTCGATGGAAGTTGACGAAAGTCCTCCTCCTCCTCCAGAGAGACTGTCCATTTTCCACAGGAGACAAAAATCGGATGTCACTGGGAAGGTCCAAAGGTCTATGACAGTTTCCATTCCGCGTGCCATTTCAGGTAAGAATGAATGGGGTGAAGTGGTAAAACGCAATAAATGTTGCAATATGGTGGCGATACTTGTTTGAACATGTTTTGCCATTTTGCCATTTTTGTCATACTTAAAATTTTGTTGGTTATTTTACAATTATAGTTTTTTTTGCAGATTCGGTGCTACCGCGTCAAGGTGTACGTAGTATCGGGTCGCAAACACCCAAAACGGACGGTGGTTTCCCATTTCCGGATGGTTCCAAGCCTGAGCAGGACACGGATGAAGTCGACTGTTCCGCAGCAAAGTTCTTGGGTATGTTTTCATTGATGTAGACAATAATTTATGCAATGCATTCTGCTGTTTCCACTTGAAAATTGATGCATTATGTTTTAACTTTTAACTGCTATAATATCACGAATTTTTGGTTGTTTAATGATATCATAGAAAATTGAATGCGTAACTTTTCTGTCCACAGAGTCCAAATTGGACAAGAATGCTGACATTAGCATTGTCACTGTTTTTGAAACGCAATTTGACGACGTTTTTGTTGATGAGGAGGATGATGTTGTTGTTGAGACGGATGAAAACCATAAACCTGGGTTCTTTGAGTCCATTGTCAACTTTCCCATTGTGAAAGGTCAGAATCCTTAACCAAAACAAGCTTTTTTAGTTATAGTTTAATGATCTCGTGCTTATCACATTAATTAGATTGGTTTTCAGTTTTTCAACCTTTCAACGATTAATCAACTTTCTATATTGATTGGTAATTATCATCTCACCAGTCCTTACCAACGAGACAATAAGAATGCGCCTCTTTAGAATAGCATTTTGTTGAACTTTAGTAAATCATTTTAATTAATCTTTCAATAACATTTTTCCTATGTTGTCTTAATTGCAAAAGGTCGTTGTACCGCTCCTGGTTGCTTTTCCATGTTTGCTCCCTTTAAGAAGAGTTTATATCTGCTCTAAGTATTGATTTATATGTAGGTCACTCATGTAGGTCACACGGCTTGTTTTTGTATTCATTTGAGAATAACATCTATACTTCTACGTTCTACCCATGAATATGATACATGACCGTTGTTTTTCAGCTACCTTGATGAAATATTAATTTGCATGTTTCTTTTCCTTTCAGAAATTCTACGACGACGAAGCACGTCAGACTTGTTTTTGATGAACACCATCCCTACAGTGAATCCATTGTTGGATACGACAGACGAAGAATACGAGGCGGACACTGGACCACTCTATTGCTCCAGCTATGATGAGTACAAAAGTCTTGGACGCACGCTCCGAAGCATCGCCGATCAATGGGCTGACCTTCCACCAAGTCCAAAACCTTCAGCGGTCAGTTTCTTTTTCGGTTCTGCTGCAGTTATTTTGTGTCTTTCAAGTGTTGTGCTGTGGTTCTTATCTGACTGATAAGATAATGTTTACTTGAAGTTGAATGCGAGTTCTTGAACTCGGTGTTGTTGTGTCCCTAATTTATCCTAATCTCCTATTGCCTCCTTCGTGTCTAGTCACAGTAGTAGCATTGACCTTGTGCCACTATTATAATGCTTCTTTTACTAATAAGGATTTCTACTCGTGCGGTGATTAGTGATGAAGGCTATAATCATAATCATTATTATTATATCCTTTGTGACCACAGGTTTCCAACCGTCGTCGTTTCAGTTGGTCTTATTGAATGACTCATCACAAGTCATCAATCATATCAAATGAATAACTCTATGTGGATGACTAGTGTGTTGACCCCTTCACCTTTGTGGAGTCCATGGAACTCTCTCGTTAAAATCAAATCATCATTGAATTAACGTTTATTGTTTTTAAAGACTATCAGGATTATTATGTATAGCACTTCTTTATGTACGTGTATTGAAGATATCAGGACTGAAGATAGATGCTAGAACTAACAAAATGTAATGACAAAATGGGATTATAAAAAATGATAATCACATAAAAGTGTACTATAATCATTAATCAGTTTTCATTATTGTAATGTATACAATTTACAGTTCAAGTGTAATATTTGTTGGTAGTTACGTTGATAGTTACATGATAGGCATGAATTCGTATTTTGTTTCAAGCGTTACATTGCAAGTAGCCTTAAGGCAACAAGCTTTGTCTGTGTTATATCAAATTAGAATAATTTTAATGTGATTAAGACTGCTCTGCTCAGTTTATGAATGTATATGTAGCATGCTTTTCAATGTTGACTTTAGAATGTATAGATGAAATTGAAATGTAACACTAGAACGTAGATTTTATATCGTTACTTACTGACCATCTATGTAGTTCAGTTAAACTGAATTAATGCAATTAATACTGTTCCTTACTTTATTTTCCTAGTTTTGTTAATTAAATGAGTTTGCCAAAATAACCGTGTTCTCTAATCTCATTTAAAATTTAATCAATGACCGAAACTGACAATTCATATAATAATATTTTTTGGTTTTCTGACTCCAATGTTCAATGCAATGCTCCAATTATAATAAGAGTAAACGTATTTTTGTTAATTTCTGTATCAGATTTTGTCCTATTAAGACAATAATTTTCAATTTTTCGTATAATAAAACAAAATATTAACTTTATTACTTTTTACTACGTGATTTAATATAGCAATTAATGCTATTAAATTATTAGTGATAATAAATTAGAGTTTAGTTATTGGAATAGGAACGAATAAATCACCATCATCTCTTATTTTACTTCGCAGCATTGCGAGTATTTCCATCGGAAGTGTGCTTGGGGTTTCACCGTCTTTGGAGCCGACCCACCAAATCAGAATGCGTATCTGCCATAACCAGTCTTCATCAGCCGGATTTCCCTTAAAAAACGGTGCACGTAAATATAACGTAATCAGTAATCACAATCTCATTTAATTCACATTTCATTTAAGCAACTATGATAAATTAATTGCTACTAACATGTTTTAATTCCATGATGGAAGGAATGATGCGAGAAAGGCCGTGTCGTTCTGCAAGTCTCGTAATAGTATTTTGATCCCTAATTTCTATTTGTTCAAATAATGACAATGCTGGATCATCTTCTTTAACTGGGCAAGTGTCATCCTCGTCCTCTGTCTCGTGCTGGACTGCTACTTCAAAGAAATTGTAGTCTAAATATTTCATTGGCCTTTTAATCAAATTGAGAACTCCACCATTCTCAACAATGCGATGCAAGTATGGTAAGTCCCGAGGAAGATGAAATGACACTGCCGCATGCTTTCTGTCTTGAATTGAAATCTATGACCATAAAACCCATGCTTCATTAAAAATTTTCACCGAAATCAATTAATCTGAAAAATATTGTAGTGATACCTTTTGAATTAAGTGAAAAGGTGGCAACAGTACAGGTGCTGACAACGTGTGCTCTTGACCATCTAAGTACTCGATAGTGAAGGACAATGTGGACCCGCGTGGCATTGGCTTTGGTAAAATTAATCGAGGCTGAGCTGCCAAAGCGTAAAGGTGACGAAGAGCTTGTAAATGGTACCTACAGATTTCAATTTTATAATTAATATACATGATCACCGTTTGGAATGCGGTAAAAATAATAGTGCTATAATGTTAACTGTTAACCTGTTATCCGTGGCATTAACTGGCCACTTTGGAAAGACAGACGCAAGAAGAACCGCAATGCTTTTATCGTCGTTACATAACGAATATCGTCCACCGCCCAAGAAGAGTATGCCAGTAGCCATTGAGATGCACATTTCTAAGCCATACGTGGTACTGGAGGAAGTAATTGGAGTAGCAGCCACTTTGGACTGCATGAATCGACACAGTCTTAAAACTGGAATATCCCCAGTTCCAGCAAGGACCAACGATAAAGCCATTAATAGAGTCGAAATGGAGGATTCCAAGAAATTCTTTGGGAAATATTCTGCAAGTTTTGAGTCCTGATTTGTGATGTCTAATAACTTCTCTGTATAGTGCCATAGAATCTTTTTTACGAAATGGTCCGATGTTCCCGCATACCGAATACCAAGCCCGAGACAATAACCACAAACTATGCTCGTCCAAGATTGACTGAAAAAGAAATACAAAAATTTGAGGATTTATTGAATTTATTTTTTTTACATCCCAGTTAAAACAGTTCGAAAAAAAACTTACTTGATGCTTTCGTGATCCAATTTGGAAATAGAATCTGGTTGTCTCAAAGCGGTTTCTTGCAAAGCACGCGGGATTAAAAGCTTTTCTAAAGAAGAAACGTTTAGGGGACTTGGTATAGTTTCCAAAACCAACACCGAGGCTAACCCGCGTAACATGAGCAAATCCGGTCGGACACCATCCAACATGTGTAACGAAGTGGGCGGAGACAACCATTTTAATACAGCTTCATTTCCACCTTAATACGATCATTTAAATTTTATACGTAGTATATACACAAATTATACGTATAAGTTGAGTTGAGATCAAACATTACTGACTTCTAAGATATATGAGTCCGACTGCAATAATTGCGGATGGTGTAGTTACATCAACATTGACATTATCTCCTTCTTCAATATGACAACATCGGTACTCTTCCCACAAAGACGGCATATTTTGTCCGTACTGATTATAAAAATCTTCCTCCTCTATAAAGTTCATCAATCTAGTTTACAACTATTGCAAATCTAAGTTCAAAACCTTATTTGCGTGTAAATGTAAGCTACCAGTCGTGAAATTGGATGGTTTTGGACCGCCTACAACAAACCTCCGTAAGATTCCATCAATACCATCCTCATCAGTGCATCCGGGATTTGTGCGACCTTTTCCCAAATTCACAAATCCTAATCCGAAACCTACGATACGAAAAGTTAAATTACACAACACAACTTAAATATAGTGAATTCATTGACAAAATGAACTGATTACCTGCACAAAGCGAATGCGCTTCCCTATCGGCAACAACACCGAAACCCTCGGTTGTATTAACATTAGCAGCAGCATTACTGTTGACTCCAGTCGACGTAAAACCACTAAGGATGTTATACCGCTTTGATATTTCACCAAGCAGTACCTTCGCAATGTGGCGATTGTGGGTACCTAAAAATAACAGTCCAAGGGAAACAGGAGCCACTAATGTTGCAAGTCTTGGAATCTCCAACTCCGTAGTACAAGAAGGCAACATAGCACCGATGTGAAGACTCACTACTTTCCAAGTAGGAACATCTCCAGTACCTTCAATTCACGAAACATTAAACGAAGATCATCTTTGATGGGCACTTAAAGGAATATATAAATTGATAACTCACCCGCAAGATCAGCACAAAGTCCTAGAAGCATTGACATTGACGTAAACGAATTTTCTCTAGCAAAATACTCGTGACGAAGGGTAGCTGGCATGGAGGATAAGATGCCGTTGAGTCCAAATCCAAGTACCATACCTGCCTGGTCCGGTCCATCGTGAGTTTTAGCTTTACTATAAGCAAACCATGCGTCGGCGGGTTTATCAATGAATCTGACCGACATAGCTGCAGCCACGGAATTGTGAAAGTTTGGCCAATTCGCATAAGTAGGAGGTAAATCAGTTTCATTTAATTCTATGCTAGTATTCTTAAGAGCGCATTTTCCAGATACGCACATTCTAAAAAGTCAACATGAAATTAGATATCGTGAGTTCAAACGAGAAACGAAGCTAATGATTACCTCGTAAATTCTTACCTTGGAATTGAAATTGTACTTGTCAAATTCGCAAATGTTTTCTCTTCGGATCTCAATGTGAAAGCAGCACGCCCGACAGGAGCAGCAAACGTCACTTGAATCTGTTGTAGCAAATTCTTTTCTTGCTCTTCCACAAATTCATGGTCTGACATTTCTGCACGTTGCTCCACATCAATTACCAATGGAATTGTGGATCCTAGTAGACGACAAACTTCATCTACTCTTCGGTCGTCACTGAATACATTCTATTACAAAGGATATTAGTAACCATTTAATTACTTGACAAACCATCATTATTAGTCATAGCCAAACCATCATGATCTCATGATCCATATTAAATTACCAATTTCATAACATGATCAGCCCAGTCGTAATCCTCAAGGCAGCGTTCATGCTTTAGGGCCTCTTCAGTATCAGTCAAGTTCAATTGAAACAGATCTGCCAGAGACACTGACTCCAAGGGTAGTCCACTCAGATAATCATACCTTCCCATCGCTCTTAATACATTTTCAGGCCAATGGAATTCAGCTTCTTTTGAATTTCGATTGAAAACATCTTCAATCAAAATTCGAAGAACAGGTACAAAAAATATCCCCTCTTCTCCAATCATATTCGCCAATCGTTCCATGTTTGCGAGTGAATCCGGTTTATCAAGTAACAGTTGCATTACTTCTGGAAGAAGATTGAAATAAGACGATTCTTTCGGGTAGCAGCGAAACAAAAGACTTCCAAATATTTTGTAGAAGGATATATTCCGGCGCTTTATTTTCTGGTAAATATCAATTATTATTCTTATTTATAACTTACAGATCACTCACGACTCACGAAATCATAAATTATTGAAATCATATAATGATATAATAATATAAACGCACATCTATAAGTCACATCTTACTTACCGCTATGTCTTTTTTATGGAAAACTGAAGGAAACTCTTTCAGATACTTCACGTAGTTTGTGCACAATGCCTTCAACTTAAAGTTCTACATAAATGTCAATTTATAAGTCACATCTTACTTACCGCTATGTCTTTTTTATGGAAAACTGAAGGAAACTCTTTCAGATACTTCACGTAGTTTGTGCACAATGCCTTCAACTTAAAGTTCTAAATAAATGTCAATATAGGTTATTATATTATCGGTAAGTTTACGTTAAAAATGTTAAAACAAAATGTTAGTTCAATATAACAACTTACTTCTGTCAAGATTTCAATGCACTCGTGTATAATAGTTACGAGAGATAATCGACTAGATTCAGTTTCTTGAAGCGTCAAAACCCACTTAACTGCATTAATAAAGTCTTGCCATTGTTTCTCAAAACAAGACGAATATTCATCTTCAATGTGCATAATAGTTACGAGAGATAATCGACTAGATTCAGTTTCTTGAAGCGTCAAAACCCACTTAACTGCATTAATAAAGTCTTGCCATTGTTTCTCAAAACAAGACGAATATTCATCTTCAAACATGTAACCAGCAACTATCTGCGCTAAAGACACACTCGGTAACTTCTTTTGAAATTCATCGACACAGCATTTAATTAGACCGTTGGTCATATAATTCTTGAGAGTGATACAGCCCCGTTTAAATTTGTCTCCCTCCAGTTCACAAAGAATTGTATCGGCAAAGAAGACCGCATGAAGACCAGCAATCGGGTACTGTATGTTATGTTCAATCACTGCTGAACAAACCATTTTGAATGATTCCTTATTGAACCAACCAATTTTTAGTTGCTTGCTTGTGGTAAGCGTCACTACGAATGGAAACTTCAATTCACCAACAGGACACGCAAAATCTTGAACGTCTCGTAAACAGTAGTGACAGAGCTCAGTTGCGGTGCTCAATTCCACTCCACAAATATATAATTGATGTTTAATTAAATACAAGAAAGCAACCCTATTGAACTCCAAGTTGTCATTAGAAAACAAGTGCACTTTACGAGGTTGTCGCCATTTCACATTTGCCTTCAAAATTATAGGAAATAGTGTGTTGAAAGCGTATTCAACCGAATCGTAAACACAAACATGAGGAGGGTAAAATCCATAAGTCAAGCCAGGACTACTTGATTCTGAAAAATCAAAAGCTGGCCAAAATTGATCAGTCGTCCCTTCTCTGCAATAATAATTAATAATAATCCCATAAACAATGTCCGATTAATATCGAATGTCCGTAACCAGTGAATTTCTTTAAAGAAAAGTAACACACAAGTAACTCGAACCCACCTGTTTGCTTTCATGGACATACTTCTACTACTTTTCCCACAAGGGGAAAAATACGGTGACGCATTTCCCGGAGAATCGTGAAATCTACGAGATGTGCTTGGTTGATCACAGCGTTTGCAGGTACTCGAAGGGCCCGCCACTGGTGACGAAGATGCAATTGGCGAATTCACCGCCACACTTGACGTATTTGAATCATCAAAAAATGTCGATGAAACAGTGTCTTGAAATTCCTGAATGGTAAACCATAGCATTATGATTATTACTTTCACAAAGTTCAGATAAACTGATGTTTCATACTAGTTTTAAATATTAGCTTACTTCTTTGCTTAACTTAAACAAACGGCGAAAAATAAACCTATCATTCTTGAGACTCCAAAATACACAGAGATCCTTTTCAATCAATAGCAATCTTTCATTGGTATTATCATAAACTTGGTACTCTATAAAATGCATGAATAAACATAAGCATCCACATTTTGACAAATCTACATCACAATTGTTACAAGTTAATACTTTAAAACAACCGAACTTAAATATATAATTTACCCATTCCATCCTTAAGCCATACTTGACTGACTTGCTTGATTGGATTCGACAAAATGTACAATCCTTTCTCATCCGAAGTTTCAACTTCAGTCAATTTTGCAGGAATGAACAATAGACCGTACGCACAAGGCCAAATGCTGTCAATATTAAACTCCGTAATACTGGCAACATGACTTTCACTGCTACCCTCCGCGTATAAGGAGACTCCGCTTTTTTCAGCTAAGCAAATGTACGACCCTGAAACCATTAAAGACCACTCATTCACAAATTCAACAAATAACAATCATTCAATCGGATACAAATACACAATGAATACGTCAACCAAATTACCTTTGTGTTCATCTGTACTTTCCGGATCATAAGGAAATGTCACTTTCGCCACACTACGAACTCCAATTCCAGTACCATACGAGTTCAAAGGTCTATACAGAGCTTTGAGAAAGGAAGGTCCTCCAAACGGTCCCACAGACTGAGCACAAACTCCTTTACTCAAATACAACTCCTCAATTTGACCGATGACACCCCCTTGAACCGGTAAATAAATGACATTCTCAGCGAAATCAGAAGGTTCTGAGGGTTCCATTCCCGTTCGAATTGGGTAATTAATTCCATATTTGGAAACAGTAGATTCACCAAGTGACAACGCACTGGCTTGATGAACCGAATCACCACATGATTCTTGAGGATACCAAGGGTTCTTCTTTTGTAGTTGTACTCCAAACGGCATAAACGACTAGAAAACCCAAAAAATATATTTACCGATTAAATATAAAATGCAAGACCTGCTTGACTTATGTAAAAAAAAGTCAGCTGTTGACTGTAACAGTCGTAACAAAACTAAAATTTCGACGACGGTCACCGTCACTTGCTTAAAGAGTTTGAAATGAAATTACCCATGATTTTACGGCAGTGATTGCATCCATACTTAGAGTATAAATTAATAATAATTAACAGTTAAATAACAAAAACTACAACGAAACTTTCTATATGAGAATCCTTAAAAACAATAACATGAACTTGACATTTTGCAAAAGACGTAGAAAGTCAACCGTCACGTCCCAACACACGCACAGCACAACAAACAGGCAGGCAAGGCTCATCACCACAACTCACAAAAGCTCTAAGCCCGCTGCGCTGCTGTGTGTTGCATTTTGCATTGCAGAAGAGGAAACGGGCGCCGGGCGCCGGCAAATTCGCTGCAAAGTTTAGCATGCACTTGTAATCATTTTGATTGATAAACTAAACGCATGCACATATATGAGGAAAGAGACAAGAAAAACATAAAGATTAGATGCCAATGCTACATGTAAATAAGTCGATTGAGTATCCAGTATCCGATAATATACAGTCAAGGTTAACCTTGGCTTTTCTCCAGTTCACGTGGTAGACTTTCCAGCTCCAGCATTATATGTTTTAGCTTTTAGCATCAATCTGCTGTTTGTTTGTCCCATAAGTCCAACCTCTATCATCTTCCCATAATCCCATCACCATCACAAGGATTAATTTAAAGTCATTTCATTTCATTACATAAGCTTACATATTCCCGTGTAGTCGAAGAAGCACATTCATACATTCTCATAAATTCATATTCATAATCATAGTTCAACTTTGGGGAAAAAAGAAAAGTTTACAATGAGTAACTCTGGAATTCGTTACGGGGTTTTGACAGGTTTGAATTATACTACAATTTAATACTACTTTGATTTCTTTAAATCGTTACAATTGGTGTTTTTGATATTCATAAATGAATTAACAAGCCTGCTGCTCGTGTTACATGAATTAATATAATGATGTTAATATTGACATGTTGTTGTTAATAATGTTAATAATTAATAATAATGACTTCATAAAGTGAGCGATCGTTGCAGCAGGGGTCTAGCGGAAGATAAAAGTGGTGACGAGTTGTGTCGACTTATCCAGACTGAATGCACCAATGCAGTCGTTACCAAAAGGCTTTGTGTCCCTGATGAACTTCCGGCGATACAGGTAAATTACTGGGCAACATAAGAGACATTCCTCCCTATTCATTCCTAACATTCCTAGCTAAAGTGTAATATGAATTATATATTTTTTGTTAATATGCCAGTAAATTAAAATCTGTATTATTTTTTTTCGATTATACAGGTAGTCCTTATGCAATGGTGTGATTCAGACGAAGTAGACATTTTGTTGACAACTGGAGGAACTGGATTTGCTGTGAGAGATGTGACCCCTGAAGCTACCAAACTGGTTCTGGACAAAGATGCTCCAGGAATGGTCATTGCTATGATACAAGGTTCTCTTGCTGTAACACCACTGGCTATGCTTTCTAGGTAAAAGCAATGAGGTTGCTGTCATTGATTGTATCTTTGTCATTGCATGAAAGTGATTTGTATGAAACAGACCTGCTTGTGGGATTCGAAAGAACACTGTAATTGTCAATTTACCGGGAAGTGTGAAAGGGAGCACGGAGAACTTTCGCTTCATTCAAAAACAACTCGGACACGCTGTTGATTTGATTAGAAATTCTTTAGCTGAAGTGGAAAACGTGCATTCAACTATGGCAAGCGGACAGCAGTTGGAGGTGCTTAATAAATAGAATTATATGGCCGATTTGTTTCTGTCTGTTTAAAATGTTGCTGATTGATTCTATTTATGTCATTAGAGTAAAGTTAACGCGACCAATGTAGCGGACAGACTGAGAAAGTCAAAATACCCTATGCTTCTTGTGGAGAAAGCTCAGGAAATCATAATGCAACAAACAAATGGTTTTAAACAGGAAAAGATGAAAGTTAATTTGAAGTGAGTCTGATACATGATCCATTTACTACTTCCGCACAATCGTACAGTAATGAGATCTTACGTTCTCTTAACTATTGTTTACTGTTCAAATTGGTTAGACAGGGCCTTGGATTCGTTCTAGGGGAGAATATTTTCGCAAAGGACCCTTTACCACCATTTCCGGCATCAATTAAAGACGGATATGCAGTAAAAGTTACTGATCGCATGGATCTATTGCAAGTTGCTGGAGACTCGACTGCTGGAGAAAGTCCTGATAAGATACAAGTTCAAGAGGGATTTTGCGTCCGTGTGAACACTGGTGCACCTGTTCCACTTGGTGCTGATGCAGTGATTCAAGTTGAAGATACTGAGTTAGCTGAGCGAACAGCGGATGGAAATGATGAAAAGGTTATTAGAATTCTTAGCCAACCTGTCGTCGGTCAAGATATTAGGTATGCGCAGCAGATTTTGATCTGTAATTTTATATAGAAAATAAGATACATTGCTAATGAATCATGAATTTTCAGGTCGCCCGGAAGTGACATTCAAGTTAATGAAAAGGTGGCTGAAGAGGGAACGAAGTTAAGCCCAGCAGATTTGGGCATTTTGGCTACAGTTGGAGTTTATGAATTTTGGGTGTACAGAAAACCAGTTGTGGCTGTTTTGTCTACTGGAAATGAACTACAAACTTCCGGAGGTCCTTTGGGAGTTGGAAAAATTCGTGACAGTAATAAAACTATTTTTGAAGCCTTGTTTGCTCAGGACGGGTTTCAGACAGTGGATTTGGGTATTGCTCAAGATACGTGAGTGAAAGCACTGAAATTTACCATTCATATAACGAAACATATTGCTGTGGAATTTGACATGTCGCATATAAAACAGCCCGCAATCCGTCTTGGACAAGCTAATTGAGGGATTTCGACAAGCAGATATTGTCGTCAGCAGTGGCGGTGTGTCCATGGGCGAAAGAGATTACTTGAAACGCGTTTTGGAAGAGGATCTCAACGCAACGATTCATTTCGGAAGCGTGTGCATGAAACCAGGGTTCGTCACGTCCACGTCCATTTGCACAGTATAATAAATATGACATTTTGACTATTCTTTTATGATTTCATCTGAAACTAATAGGAAACCGACGACATTTGCCACTTGCGACTTCAATGGTAAGAAGAAGTTTATTTTTGGGCTACCAGGAAATCCATCTTCTGCTACTGTTACATCATATCTGTTTGTGCTTCCGTTTTGCCGCAAGTTGGCGGGTTGGGAATTTCCCTTCTTTACTACAGTCAGATCAAAGGTACACCTATAAACCTATAAAGCACAGTAGTATGTTACGACGATTACGGAAAAGTTTGTAAATAGCACTAAATTATCTTTACATTACATTCGCAGGCTGAAACTGCCATGAGACTAACTGACAACGCTCGCCCAGAATACCACCGAGTTACACTCACTTGGGGAACTGATGATAACATTCCAATGGCACGTAGCACTGGAAATCAAATTAGTAGCAGGTTGACTAGTTTTAATTCTGCTAATGCGTTCTACATCCTTCCGTTACAAACTAAAGAACGAAAAGAAATTCCAGCAGGAACAGTTTGTCCCACTCTTATTGTCGGGTAGATATTTCATGTTTTCATTTTGATGTTAATGTTCATTCAATTATGAAAGTGCCTAATGATTTACGGTTTTGTCAACGTTTTTGGTTAGAACTAATAAAATAAAATAGCAATCTTAATGCTGATCTTTGCTTTGTAATTGTAATACTAGTAGCGATCCAATAAATGGCAGTTACAGGTTTCATGTTCTGGCCATGAGTAGAAAGTAACTTCTACGTTCAATCATGGCAGTTTCTTCTGGAGTGGTTGACACACCCAATATTGACATGACGCTATAGTATAAAAAGTTAGAAAAGGTTAACTTCCTGTACACATTTTTCATTTTTCATTGTACAATAGAAAATTAATTTTTAAAAAGTTTACCTGTTCTGGTACTTATCCACAATACGTTGTCCTTCAGCGTCACCATTGCGCTTGCAATATTCTTGCCAACCGGACCACGTATAAATGTAGTTGACAACGTCAGACACTTTCATCTCCTTGTCGTAGTACAAAGAGTCATCTCTGTATCAACAAATAAATGCTTCATATTCACACTCAATTTATACAACAATAAGCATATAACAATCATTATTTAAGTTACCGTATGAAGTCATTGTAGGGTATAACAAAATCTTGATAACGAGTGTCAACAATCTTTCTTTCCGCAGCCCAACATCCTTTCAAATCCTGATGGTACAACTCATCCAAAGCAGCGTCCAACAGAGCATTCTTCGAATTATCCTGTGGCCACCGAAAGGTAGGAAAAACATAGCCAAACAAGGCCAAAACACCTTGTGGGCATAGAACACGACGAGCTTCATCATAAAATTTCGGAAGATCAAACCAGTGTGCAGCTTGCGAAGCTGTCACTAGATGAACTGACTTATCCACTTTGGGAATGACTTCCGCTGCCGATACTCTGTGAACAGATTAGTTTATTTCTTCATTGACATATAATTTTCATACTTTTATAGTAGTTGTCACTTGTAAGTAATCGCATCAATTTACTGGTACGAAATATTGCTATGTTGGTTGGACTCGACAGCTTTGTCAATCATAGCCGCGCTGATATCAGTGCCTAATACTTGTGAAAAATGCGGGGCAAAGAATTGGGTGCTTTGTCCATTGCCACATCCAACATCCACTGCTGAAGTTAAAGGACCATCATACTACGAGAAAATTATATTTATCAATAATCCGTTCTATAACATAAAGTTTTGAATCATTTAAATTCAGTCTAATAAGTAATGTAATAAGACTATGTTATGTATACGTCATAGCGTAATCACTTTTTTAAAAAACGTTTCAAAGTTTCAATTCTACGATGTCTACGAACCTTTTCTTTAAGAAAGCCCACTACTCGAGTAATCAGTGCTTGTGGAGGAATCGGTCGAAATTTGGAGTACAAAAGAGCATGCGCTTTTCCCTCAAAATAACGATGGGCCATCCTGGAAATGACAAATTCAAACAATCTTTAAGATTTTTAAGATTTAGGCTTTGCTCAAACACAAAACCACTCTGTGTAGTTTTTGAAATGTAAAATTGTAATGACAACATGGTGTTATTAATGCAAACAAAGATGCCAAATGCCAATCTTTAATGTATATATAGCTCAACTTTTATTATTTCCAGGTTGTATGAATTGACAAAGTAATGAATTTTTGCTGTAGTTTTCTAAACTCAACTAATATATAATTAAATTATTATACAAATCCATTTGTATCTAAACATTTTGCCGAATTTTAGATAATTTCTCAGCCACATTCAGCGGACAGCCTCCTACTTGCCACAATGTTATCTCTAAAAACGAATAACATTTTTGTATGTTCGAATATCGAATGATGCCAAAATGCCAATGGAAGTAGCATTACAACAATGCGATTCATACCTGGATTTCTGCAGTTAGCCTGACTCAACTTGCATGAATTTAAGTATTCTTTCCCGTCCGTTCCGCAATGCTAATGCAAATCAAACAATTTAATTATTCATTTTATAAGCTCAAAATTTTATCAAGTCATTATCCATTTTATTTACAGGTTTATAGTCCGGTGGGCAGTCCCAGTAATCACACACAGAGATACATGGTGATCCGTTAAGCAAAGAAAAATATGCCAGTAGGACGAATGTGAAGAAGACAAACGTGGTAACACGACAGCTTTGAATCATTGTGGACTATTATAAAACATTAGTAAATCATTAATACAGCCTATTAAGGAGTCACTGTGTATATTGTGAAGTTATTTTATTTGTTATACGAACTCACCGACTTATCCACTTGACTTGACCGAATGAAACTAATAAGCATGTCAATATGCGAAGCCTATTTATACCTCAAGCTCGTAATTCCTATCAACGCAGGTGAAACGTGAAACTTAATGAAACGTTAGGCGAAAATATTTCGTAAGTAATATAAAATTAACATTTACTTTTCGAACAGACCGACATCGACATCACAAACAAAACTTTTGCATTCTTACTTGTCATATTAAAATAGGACAGATAATAATATATAAAACTTATGAAGTACCAATTATCATAGAAGTAAAAATCAGCTTTTCAATAACAAAAATAACAACAGGAGAAACCAAGTACAATGGTTTTGAATAGTCTAAATGATTACATTAAGATTACAGCTTAGGTCTTTTAACCAAATCGCCAAAAGCACTAATAACAGTGGTGCTGGAACCAAGTGAAGGGGGACCAAGTGGGCGTTGAGGTACTACCGGCATTAACATGGGCATTACACCACGTTGATCCCATTTGGACTTTCTCTTGTTAGCATCCAGAGCGGAGGAGTCAGGAACACCGGAACCGGAAGCTGATGGAATCATCACGCCACCAGGTCCCACTTTTTTAGCAGTTCCAGAAACGAATTCTACTTTGGTTTTCTCTTTCCGTTCCTTTTCACGCCGGTCCATTTCAGCTTTCTGAACTTTGGCCAACTCGTCATAAAATGAGGAAGGGCCCCATTCATGAGCGTCGTAAATGTCTCTGGGAAAGTTTGTTCCCAATTCATCAATGTTACAAACGATAATGAGCTTTTCATAAATACTTGGGTTGCGAAATGACTTCATCCTTTGGATGTGTTTATTCAAATCGATCTTCCCTGCTTTGGTCTTCTCGTAAATTCCGGCTATACGATTTTGTAATTCGGTTGAACATTTCCCTTCAGGTTCTGCCGGTAACCTGCTCTTCTTAGCTGAAACTGGGGACGAATCTAAATCTCCGTCTTGACTGATATCAATCAAATCATCGTCTTCGACAGTTAAAGTTAATGTGTCCTCTTCTTCCTTTTCGACTTCTGGACTCTTGACTTCCTCTTCTGCACGATTGTCAGACGTAAACCCGAAATCGTCCACAGCTTCGTCATCTATTTGATCATCGTTGTATGATACAAGTCCTAGGGCATTCCTCCCGACGTCCTTTAACCTTGAACTCACCGACGTCTTAGGTGACGAACCTGATCCTTCCGATGCAAATCCTTGTTTGCTTTCAGACTGATCGTCGTCAGGTTGTGGTTGAGGTTGAGGAGTTGCTGGATTTGACACAATAGAAACTACTCCATCCGATGCTTCATCTTCTTCATAATCATCTTCTGAATCCGTATAATTAGCTGTTAAAGATGCCAGTGCTGATTCACTTCCTCTGGCAGCCATTATTATTTGTATCCTGTTTGTAAGTATTAGCTTATTTGTAATATAATAAAATATAACATTACATAATACATTATACACTTTAAATTTTAATGAATCACATTAGAATCACATTAGATTCAATGGGCAATAAAATAATATTAGTTCATGAACTCTTATCAGCAACCTAAAACGAAAGGCCACCATTCCGAAATCGAAATGTATTTTTAAGGTAGGGATGATGATGATGATGAGTTTTATTAAATGTGGGGTAAACAAAAATACTCAAAACCACTCAAAATTATAAAATCCCTATGTTGCTTGGTTGCTTCAATCATTCCAGATTATACAAAATACTACTTTAGATTAGACACCAGATTAAATGTTTAATGTTTTCTTACCTTTGTTATTTTAACCTCCTCAAGAATATTAAATTATAATACGAACGCCGACAATTTACTTTCCGTAATCACTATTTGAATTAAACTTATACTTAAACACGATTTTGAGTTATCGTTTGATAGTCGAGTCGAGTCGTAGAAAATCGTTGACGTCGTTGAGGTTTGAGATTTTTGCCGAAGACCGCTTTCAGCCTGCGAACGTGAGCTCGAGTTTGCCCGGGATGGAGCATTCTGCAAAACCATTCACAACTTCACAACACAAACGCATCAAAGACCAGCAGTCAGTCGCAGTCAGCAGATCAGAGTGAACTTGTCGGCGTCCTTAATTATCTTGATTATTAATTCATTACAGTGTTTTTTAAATTATTACATCTGCCATTTGTGAGAGCGTTTTCACTAGCTTATATTCATGCCTCTAAGTCTCTATTCCGACTTGAAACAGTGTTTTTGTTGAGTTAAACTACAATAACATTAATTTTAAACTAGCAACGCACCAGTCGAAGTCGCAATTGGACTGTAAAAATCTAAAGTGTGAAACTGCCATTTTGTTATTTGAATAAGAAGCAGTGAAGGACAGAAGAATCAATAAGCAACGATGAAAGTGAAAACCTGAATGATTGTAAGGATGACAATAAAGATTTGATATTTTATTGTATTATAAACTATAAATTCTATAAATCAAAATATCACAACTTTTAAAACTATTTACCACATTTCGCGATTTTTGTTCTAGGATGGCAATATGGCGTAAAAATAAAACGTATTTTACACGGAACATTAAACCTAAAGTATGGCGGGCATCAATGAATCTACGTACAGTATTGAATGGAACGAAAGTCTTACCGAAGATTTAATGCCGACGCAGCCAATTGAAGGAGTATCGGTTCTCAACAATGAAGATTTGCCGACACAGCCAGTTAAAGTTGAAGATCTATCCGTGTCCATTCACGACAATAAATTTTCTGATTCCTTCGAAACAGAAATTACAGTTGTAGAATCAATTTTAGAAGATTCTACGCATCTGGATATGGAGTGGGACATCAATGAGTCCGATAAGTCCGATGCTGAGTTTATTAACGATGGAATGGATTCAT
>JABASF010000158.1:0-60995 GCA_019776145.1 Harlomillsia oculata | reverse complement strand
TTATGACTCAAAAATCGATTTCCTTGACTCACAGAACTGCTCATTGTTACGCTCACAATGTCACCGGCACTTCCACTCGTTCGCATACGTTTCTCCCAATAAAACTTTGTTGCAGCTTTGTTCTCGATGATCGAGTCCGAGTTCACTTCACCTAATACAAATTAAAAATTTTGGTTGTAACAAAATTTTGAATGAGTTGATCAATGAAGCAGCAACAATCACCAAATTAATTTTTGCAAGTAACGTTATGTTTTCGGTATACACGCTATACATACCACAAGAACACCTATTCATGAACCGCAAGACATTATAAATGGCAAATGTGCAAGTCTTGACGAATACATTCAAGCACGCGCTCACAAAGCTAACCTCAATAAGACTGTGAATACGACCTGCACTAACTTTATAAGTGCAACATCGAGAATTTGACCGTCCCTACTACAATAGTACAATGTACTATGTACAATACGAAAAGAAAAAGATTGACCCTTCTCCTTCTCCTCGTGAACATCCAAACAGGAGTTGAAAGTCAAAAATATATTATTTCTTTTTTCCTCTAAATGATTGCCGCTCTCTCACAAAACTCGCATTTATCAGAGTGGAAAAAAGATCGGAAGAATTATGCTCTTCGCCGCCACTAATTGTTAGTTATTAAAGCCTTTCGTGGTCATTTAACGAGGAGTGTAGATTACATGGAATCATTGCATTGCAAATTGCAACTTGCATTACTGCAAAAACTCTGAATGAGCGAACCAGCTTCGGACAATAATACACGACGTAGTAGCAAATATAGCCATAATATCTCAAAATCACTCAAGTCTGTCTCGCCACTTACGTGAATGGTAAATACTGTTTGTTGTGTTGTGTTCAGTGTACGTTACTACCCCACATAATACATCGCTCACACGCTTATTTACAAACTGATAATAATACTTTAGTAAACACAGTCAAGTTGAACTAATTTGGTCTCTCGTTGTTTCTTGGAAGATTCAGTGTGTTTGCAATCTTTCACAGTGCATTGCATGCAGTTTGAACAAAGCAAAAGCTGGGACGGACGCTGCGTTTCTGCCATATCAACCATGGGAAAAATCCATAACTTCATAAAACTGTGGACGAGCTTTTTAACGTAATCTTACTCAATCAGCCTCTTGCTCCTTCAATTGGCAAAGAAAGCGGTATTTTAATACACCACAAATACCTGATAAGCAATACTACAACATGTTGGTCATGGTGACACACTTCATATTTGATTATACGAGCCTAAACTTAAACGTAAACATGACACAATAGCTTAAAAATTATGATTTTTTGTTACTATGCTTACTCTTGTTCTCGTCCCTTCTTTTTGATGTGAGAGTGCAATTGTTGAGTCTGAGATTTGTGCACAATTTCCAATTATGAAATACCTGGCATCTTGCTCCGTAGACGACAAATGCTCAACTGCTTCACCGACGAAAAAATGTTCACGAGTCACCGGGGCAAACGGAGATATAAGCTGTATCAGTCCCAACGAGACTTATCAACACGGGATTTTAATCTTGACGACAAGATAATACGCGATCCAAGGTAACAATCCTCGACCACGGAACAAAACTGCACATAACTTGATGGAACTTACAGTAATATTATACCACTTTTGTAGTATAGTCGGCTGTCGACATTATATTCGTGGCCACTCCACTTTACTTGTCAGTTTAAACGGTTGACAACGTTACAAGTCGCATGTCTGAGAGTAAACAATGCAATGCAATTAGATGACGTCCGCTTTACTATAGCACTTTATCGTACATTTTGGATAGAAAGTACCAAAAATAGGATTAGGTCCGAAAACCGGATCAAGGAGGAGGTCGGTATATTTTTTGAGTTAGAACAATGAAAGTTTTCCTAAGACCCCAACCGAGCCGGCCACGTTTCAGGAAATCATTAATGTAGAAATATAAGTGATAAGAGGGAAACACTCGATAGGATTCGGATCGTAGAATATTAAAAAAGATATGGAAATCACAAATTGTCACATGCAATCAAAAAATGAGAACAAAGCTAGGCCAGAGGGAAAGAGAATGCTTGCGAATTAATTGATTACATAGGGAGATGAGGGATTGAGCAAGGAAAAACACTGCACTCACCACCACGTTTTATCTTATCTAGTCGCAGGAACAAAGAGAACTGAAATGAATTTGTGCTATGCCAAGGTAAATCATAAAAGCTCCCTTCACTCGACCACCTTTACTTTTTACACCAAACAACTGTTTGCAAAAAGTTTCTTTTGGAAAAGAATTTATGCTTACTTCAACTTCTTCGTTCTGCTCAAGACTCTAGTCAACCCACAAGAAGCAAGCGTTCAAACTGTTTTCCTTGACTTAAAGCGTAAAGGTAGAATTCCCAAATCCTCCCCCACCCCAGCATCCTTACTGTTACCAGACGCGAGACGCCCTTTTATGCTTCTGTGAATACTAACCATTCATTCACTATACATACGGACTTACAACAACAACACACACACATCACCATTTTGCCATTCTCACATTCCTCACAACATAACATTTAAATTCAAGCTTTTCTCACTATTTTGCATGCAATTCATCCCAACATCCCAAGCTAGACGTTTACGTTCTTGTCTTCTTTCTCAATTTATCCCGTTCTCAACTTCAACTTTTGATTTTTTTTATCAACTTCTCTATCAAATGTTTTTAATTAGAAAAGTTTCAATTTATGCATTATTTTGCCTATTTAGCTCCTTCAGCACAAAAATCCACTGATGGTCCATAAATGGTCATATCAGATCAGTTTTATTACCGTATTCGTCGCTCTTCTTTCTTATTACGTAAACTGCTATGCTCTTTGCAAGTTATTTTATAATTTTTCTATGCAGTTTCTCAAAATCCTACGTTCAATAGAAGTTTAGTCATCCGTGTACATGCATAACTGTAAGGTCTAATCAAAGCTATTTTAATGCATGTAATTGGACAAAAATCACCATATAATTGTTGAAAATAAGGATGCAAGGAACTCTTAAATATAATGTGTAAATGTTTCGCGATAGAATGAAGACAAAACTGCATTGTTGGCTACTGTGCACTCGACCACTGCCGTTTTGACTCTATTGTTTGCGGCAACCGCAGCACAACGGCACTCATGCACACAGCACAAAGATATGCCCTATCGTCAACCATTATTCATTTTGGGACAGACTGGACTTTGGACAGCAAATCTCCGGTGTTTCTCACATTCCGATTACCTCAACTTCTCCACCGTTTGTTCCTCCACTCGTTCTACATAAATATTTCTGTTTGTGACTAAGAGTGCCTTGCCTATGTAAGTCTTGAAGTAGTAAACACCGTTATTTTGACTGAGTTGAATCGTATTCATTCAAGAAGACCGGAGACCGAAGTCACTCGAAGTAACACAAAGGATTAAAACGTGAGTCTCACTTAAGGCACTCACTCTAGTCTTCAATCCGTGGCATGACCGGCATGAGTGAGGCCACGCTGACTATACTCAATACTCAATACTCCATACACGTTACATTATCAACAAAATCCGTCACTACATCTCATACAATGTATTAAGAAAGAAAATCTCATTCATCCAT
This sequence comes from Harlomillsia oculata, assembly GCA_019776145.1. Lineage (NCBI taxonomy): Eukaryota > Metazoa > Arthropoda > Collembola > Entomobryomorpha > Oncopoduridae > Harlomillsia > Harlomillsia oculata. Next base: position 57,403 of record JABASF010000158.1, on the reverse strand, counting down.
CGTGATCGTCATGCAGAAATGTCTTTCTGGTTTCTTGCTTGTTACTTCCAATAATTATTCCACTTCTAATTCAAACACTCAATTTGTCAAAATGTCCATCCCTATGTTTAAGCTTCAGGGGATGTTATGAATTAATTCGGAGGCATTTTAATGAAGAATATTTTATTTGCGAATGAGAATTTAGTATTGTTGGAGAAGTAAAGTCAGAAAAAATGAAATTTACGAAAGAACGAGTGGATTGGACACACTGCAGGTAGGTTGAACGTTGAATCTCGACTTTAGACCTGGTTTTTGTTCATTTAAAAAATCTAAAGGGAGGGCGTTGAAACAACGCTGAATAACAACTGTTCGTGATGGTGGGCAATGGGCAATTGGCGACAGGAGATGAGGCTTGACAGTTGTAGCACAGTAGTTGCAGTAGTAGCCCTTTGAATATTTCATTTGTTTGTGTGCTTTGCACAAAACAGTTTGTCTCTGCCCTGAATCTCTAGTCGGGACTCTTTTCATCGGACAAACATAGTCTCTGCTTCAGAAAGATTGTGGCCAAATGACCACTTTTTAAACGGTGCATCCCACAACGTCCAAAATTTCTATTTGAGGTGACAAAGAGTTGAGAAGAAAGATGAATAAGTGGCACACTGGTTGGTGGGAAAGGACAATGAGTATTTTGTTCAAGTCTTTCTTCCAGCTAGCATAGCATAACAGTTTGAGTCGATTTCCCTTCCATGCTCATTAGTAGCTATGCCAAAGACGCACAAACAAGAAAAATGTGCTGACGACATCTCTTCTCTTTTTCTCCTGCTCAAGTTCTGTAGGTGACAATCAAAGATGCATGAAAGTCTTCATTCATTCAATCTTCAATGAAACAACCCTAACTACATTTATCGACTCTTCAAAAATTATGTTCAAAATAAAAACCTCCACGAGGCATATTTCATATTTGTCCTTTATGAAGCCCTTTGGCAAATATTGCATACAACAACCAACAAGTTGGTATTCTAATTACTCCCATTATTCATTCACAATTCCTTCTCTGAATGAAACTGAATAGTTTTGCTTCTGATGTTCCGATGCAAACTTATGGATACGTACGTCAAAATCGGTTTGAACTCACACTTTTGTATTTAAATTCAAATATATGAGGTGGTGACATTGGAAGTTTGGAATATGCACTCGTGAGTTCTGTCATTTTGTTATGTTCATGTCCATGTAACATGTAAAGTAGTAGTTTTGTACATTACTACTAAACTGCGTTAAACTTCAAAAAATACTATCACACTAAAATAATTTGTACGATGACTTGTAAAGAAGTTAGATTGTTATCATCATAACTTAAAATACGCAGCTGTCATCACAATACAAATTATACCAAATAGTGTGACTGGAAATTTTTAAAATGAGGTCACAGAACATTTTGCAATTTTTTGCAAAATGCTGTAGAGTGATGACAAAACGTATTATTCTACCTTGATTTAACCATGCAGATTTTAAACGTGAGTTTACGTAATTTTGGTATGACGATTGCAACTTCACAGAAAGATAAGAACGGAAATATGGACTTATGGACTTACACGAACGTAAATTGGCACCTAAGTAAGGATTATTTTATAGCTCTATAAGGACTATGTGCAAACTTAAGAAAAAAGGTTTACGGCAAAACTTACATGTTTAGTTTGGCTCATGTGAATAAATAGTGTCTTTCTTTTTTCTAATTTCACACCCCTTGAACTGCAAATATTATACAGTGCCATGTACGAAATAGCATGGTAATTATGTATGCAAAGCTTCAATTTGTGTTTACATTAAACGAAAATGTGCGTTTTGGAATTTAGCACTTTATACCTTGACCTTCGCCATACTTGTAAGCATGGGTCAATGTCAATTTTATGGAATAGTTCCGTTTTGCAATAAAGTGTAATGTAAAAGACAGCGTGGAGCGTGGCTCAAAAAGTCTGTTTACAGTATATTGTGAATGCATGGTTTTTGAAATCTGAATTAATGTCTCATTGGATCTGTCATCGTAACGAGGCCAATGAGACAGGTGAATGAGTGGAATAAGTGACACATTGCACGGTTAAATGCGAGACATAGTACAGAAACAGACTAGCTTTTGCTTAGTAAATGACGATGATGATGAGCCACAATCCACAATGTACTGATGAGACTTGCTGTGATAGCAAGGAAAGTGCCATAATAAGTATCTTATATAGAATATAATGCTAGCTCTCTCTTTGGCTTGCTGAGAAGAAGAATCTAAACCTCCCTAGCGTCGCGTCACATCCTCGCATCGCATTCTATGCATGGCATCGTCAATGCAATGTCAGCAGAAATGAAATGAGTTCTTATGAAAAGGGACAGAGCAAAAATTGTGAATGAGAAATTGGAATAGGAATGGTTGAACCGTGAGTTTGGCAAGCAACCCAATTGAAATCGTGAAGGAAAGCGGACAGTGTGGGCTCATTGGTGGTGGACGCTCTTCAGCTCCTGTGCACAATGCACACAGACACAGAAAACAAATGAAGGGAACAAAGTAATCACGTCTTTACTCCAGTTCCCAGAGCCATGTTAATTGTTCCTCGAATGAAATGAACCATGCGTTGCATTCAGAATATATAGACTCGATTTCCTGCAGCGTCTCAACGTTAATCTGAGAAACTCAGAGTATACTAAAATCAAAAGCATCTGCCGTTTCTGCTTGTGTATTACTATAGCAGTAGTACTTGCATCACCTACATTTTGAATGAGATGATAAGCCTCTCTCTCTACTTTACACAAATGCCTTGACTCATATGAAGCTTCCGGCAACGTCCCTCTGAGAACACGACGACAAAAGAGTATCTTCCAAGTCAAAGGAAACCGAACGAGTTGGCGTGGCGTTGTGTGAGAGAGACAGACAAGACTTTGTTATGAGATGATGATTATTATTAATACGTTTTGAGGGCTAACGGACTGTACTGCGGAGAACTCTCTTATGCGTGAAGTAGCAGTACTGTCTACTGTCGCTTGACGCTTGTCATGCCCGTACCCACTTAATTGAGGAGCATTTTTTGGGTGCCTCTGAAACACTGTTTTTCATGCTGTTCTGGCTTCCTTTCCCAATAACAACTGACAACTCACCTGCTAAACACTAAAGATCTTTGGTCAGCTCCCGCTATGTCAACATTGACTACATGGACCAGTATGCAAATACTTATTGAAGAAGCTACTAGGACAAATGAGAAACGCGTTCAGCCTTGCCCAACTTCGGCGTTCTTATGATCGTGATTGTGATCCTCGTTTCCTCAGTTTCTTAACGGCACAGTCTCAGTGGAGGTTCAATGAGCACTCTATCGTTTCTGTCACGGAACATTCGCATCTTTCAAACTTTGAATCAGCTTGATACATGCATGCATGCGGGCAAGCAAGAACAAATTCGTCCCAGCTCCTGTTGAACGCTTTTCAGCAAAAAAATCCTAAAGTAATGAATTTAAACTTACCTTACACTTTATTATTATTGCAAAAGCTGTGAAATATAAATGTGTAAGGCATTATTAATAAGGCACCAAGCTGAATTTTCACCTACTTAACGGTGTCTTATATGATAATCAGCGGTTTTATGAGAATCACGTTCATATTGATTAAAGGATTTAATGAGAAGTGCACATGTGCACCTGGAAATTGATGTTAGCACACCTCCGTGGATACCTGACATTTTGATTAATGAGTACTTAGCGTGGAAGACGAGTTATTAAGCTTCAGAACACACACTTTTACTAGTGCACTACTTCTCACGTCACAATGTATACTATACTTACTGTACGTCATGCCATAGAAAAAGGATGCTTACCCCATTCAATGTTGAATTCTGAAGAATTTTGCAAATCCACAGTGGATTCCTGCACGTCTTCTTCGCAAACATCCGAGACATCAGTAGTAAATTCCTTGGGTGGTGGTGGAAGAGAGTCAATGTCAAGGAGCGGATCCTCCATGTCTTCGTCTTCCAAACTGTCACTGCTGTAAGGCTCGAAAAGTGCAGCGTCTTCAACACTGATCACAAAGGGTGGGAACAGGTCAGCCAAGTCAATGGAAATGCCTTCTTCAACAGTAGCAATTTTCACCTTTTGTGTGGACTCGTGGATATTGACTGAGCAGTGATGACGAGCATGCGATAGATAGGAATCGGACGACGCAACTGACAATGTAACGAGAGAGTCGGTGTTGATCGAGTGACTAACAGAAGCCGAATGAGTCTTTGCGAGAAGACCGTAATCAGCTTCTACTTCAGGCAGCTCAGGTTCATCTTCGGGCTCGCAAAAGTGTAAGAATGGCGAGGAGGCCGGAAATCCTCGAGGACAAGCGACTACAGTACCACTCTCACTCTCTCCACTTGCACTTCCGCCAACAATCCCAGCCCCCCAGTCATTTTTCTGGCCCATGGGCAATGGGACAATTATGAGTTCATGCTCCTTCATTATCTTCTCGGGCTCCTCGACATTAATATCATTCTTCCTTGGTACATGTCTCAACACAGGATCAAGCGTAGTATACATGTGTTCTTCTCGCTCCCCCACAGGGCCTTCTTCTTCGCCCGTGACACGTAGATCGTCACGTACAATTGAATTCTCTCTAACCGGAACATTCTCGTATATTCTAACATTGTCATAAGTACTACAATATAATGGAGTAGTTACTTCCTCAGAGGCTACTAGTATATTTGCAAGCACACCTTCTCTTTTGTTCGCAGTTTCTGACAATTTGTCATCGAAATTGCCATACTTGTCGCGAATGTCTCGAGTAATTTCCTCGTAGATGGGTTCTCTCCTTCTCTCATTCGTGGACGATTGGGTCACTGACGACGGAATCACAAGATCTAAAGAGCTGTCTTCCAAAGATAATCGCTTTCGAGTTTTCGCAAAATTTCTTTCGTTATTATGGTTGATTTCGGAAGTACTTGGCGTTTCAAAATAGTTCATTATCATTTCCCTTCGCTTCTCCAAAGTCGGGCAACTCCAAGACACTTCTCTCAAGGGATTATAGTTTCCATTTGAATGCCTACGTTTCAGCTTGCTCCGGTGAGATATAACTTTAGCTTCATTCAGTATCAACGCAGGATAAAATTCGCATTTTGTCATCCGGAATGAATTTTCTTGGTGCTTGTGAAGCTCGGAAGACATGGAAGCATCAATATGAAACTCCCCTGTAGTTTTTCTTGAAATAAGTACGACTGGGTCGGGATCATTTTGAGAGACCGCCAAACAAGGTGAATATGAAAACCCTTCCTAGGAAATACACAAGTTGGAAGAGCGTCGTTAATATGTTTATATTGCTTATTAATCAATGGCCGAATCGAGTATATGCTAAATGCAACATCAATTGTAAAGGGGTGAGAATTAAATTCTCAAAGTGTGAAAAAAATAAAAAGGAAAATGGTCATCAAACTATCATGTCAATATCTTTATGACGGAATTGAGCTAGTTGAAAACTATAAAATGACAATAATGTATGTATGCATAAATATACTGCTCAGTTTAACGACTGCTTTGGTGCAATCGTTTTAAGATGTGATGAGTCGTGCCAACAATAGAGCAATGGTCATAAAACAAGGCATTAAACATTTTTGCCGTTATTGCTTCCATATTAAAGAGTAATGATGCGAAAGTAGAACTACTCTACTGGTTCGGAGGTAGAAACAGAAACGCCTGAGTGCAGTTCAAAGTCTTGTCGTCGTCGTCATCGTCGTCGTCAGGGCAAACGCTGTACATTATCTTTTTTTTTCTTTTTGTTAAGATAATGTATGAGAGTTTGGAGGAAGAATATATGTAAACGCAAGACAATGTGATATGAGAATTAAGAGGAGAGCATAATAGAAAGTGGAGGAATTTTATGTAGACGATGCGATGGTGTTACAAGTGCCCTGAGAGAGACGATCTCGATCTGGATCATCACCCACAATTACGACTGATTACAAGGCACCGCCCGTTCCTCTGAGCAACCACGTACTCTTTGAACATATTTATATTATTTCTCTTCAGCAAAGTCGGAATCATTAAGCGTGAGTATATGCGAAAATTAGCCGAATAGTACTACTTACGCTGTTTGTCTAATCAGGCCATAAGAGGAAATAAGGAAAAAAAATATTACATTCCTGCCTCACATTTTCCGCAACAGTTTTCAAACACTAGCAAAACGTAACTTAATAAACATCGTAGCAATCTACTGCTTCCCATCCGTCGTCATAAGTCCTACCCTCCTACCTTCTCGGTAAATGTTTCATCAGTTTCTGAATGTGTAAACCTGCCGTGTAAACCCATTCCCATGAGCAAGCTGTATAATTTAATAAGTCCTTTAGGTTATTTAGGGACGTTCGAAAAATATTTTAACTGAATAATAGTATTTATTTAAAGTTTTCCTTGAAAAGCGAAATTAAAAGATGAATGCAATTAAAAAACGTAAACTTACTTTGATCATGGATGCGCTTCTCTTCAATGGACCACTTTTTGTCACATTGGATCGACGAAAAAGTATTTGGCTAAGCTTCTTGGTCGTTTTGTTGGACATCCTGCAAAAATAAGCACAAAACAACTTTTACCTTTAAGTTCAGACGATGTAAAAGGTTTGAAGGTTGGTAACTATATTATATTTTATGGGTTCATCGTGATCGCACGTCATTGTCCTAAATTCAATGCTTAGTTAGTCGCGTCTCGTGAGAATTTGCATTCAAAATGAAAGTTTCATATCAATCGATAAAACTTTTTTTAAATCATAAAAATTACTACTCTAACAAAATTATAGATCAGTCCGAATCCAAATTCATACATAGTTTGAATTTTATTGCTGTCAGTACTAAGATAAGAATGAAGAGATGAAAGCATATTAACCAGAGCATTAAGTACTGATTTGGCTCTATTGTGTAATTACAAGCAATCAATAGCCGTGCTTTTTCATACGGATGCACTATTTGTTAGGCTACCATGACTTGATACTAAATTTCAAGTATCGCACAACAGATTATCGCTCAGGATTTGCCTTAAAAACTGCATTTCATGCAACATTGTTCGATCAGCTTTAGTAGAAGATCGAACATTGAATTCCTACAAGATTCCTTTCTCATCATTGTGTCGTCGTTTCTTCGTATCTATGAGTAGTATAGTATGATAGTAAGCACTGATTTAGTAATAAGTAAAATCTCGAAAGGCATCCTTGCATTGTATGATCTAAAAGCAACTGCGCAAATTCATTCTTCACTGGTTGACAACTTTACCGACTGCCGACGCGCCTTCACGAAAGCCTATGTAAGTGTAATATACCATTTTCAAAAAACGTAAACGCTATGAATTGCAAGAATTACCAGACTAAATACAAAGCATACTGTACTTGTTGAAGGGGTCACATCACAACAATGAAGAACAAAGTACAGAAGAGAAATGCGGAGAGTCAATGAATAGGGAACAACACGAGGGTTGCTTTAGTTGCTTTATTACCATTATATATGAGTGGAATAGGGAAGATGAACGGTGTATACTGTGCAATTGGTTTCGCTCCAGTTCATCCGGAGTAAGAGGAAGCTTTAGCAAAGTTAACGTAAAATAGTGTAAGCTGAAGGTGTTACAACGCAAATGCTATGTTGACTGAATGCCAATTTCATTATTGTCTTCATTCTTTGCCTCCTTGGTGAGAGTAACAAGTGGACGGTATGAGTTCGCACGAGGAGGAGATTTTGAACAGAACAATGAGAGAGAAGCTCTCGAGTAGAGAAAAACAATGTAAAACTTGTGTTCAGAACAACGGCCCCCACACGCTCATCGAAAAATAACACAATTAAAACAACTCTCAATTTCTCTCAAAAGTCAAGTCGACCTCCACTGCACTTATGCACTGCCCAAACGTAACACGCAATTGAATGGAAATATACAACGTATTTAAAGACGCCTTGTATTAGTTGTATTCCACACTTTACTCTCACTAAACGATCTTTTCTTTCAAACAATGCAATAATGGATTCTTATACATTTTTATTCAAACTGTTCACTACATACCCTACTGGTACCATTTTAAATGCATAGTATCATTATAATTACATTACATAGCGTTCGCATTATGAATCTCGCATTTTTTCAATTGAAACTTCAAGTTAGTTAGCGTGCCATTATTAGCCATTTGGCTTGTTTGTGTTCTGACGATGCGTCTATTAAAATGCTCTCATTCATCCACAAAACGAAGACTGGCAAAATGTTTTGATTAAAATGACCAATAGACATTTCGACGTGAAAATTCATACCTGTGTGTAGCGTTAGGAACAGTGCTTGACGTCTCGCTTTTTTTCTCTCTCAAATGACTGATTACAAGGACCACGTGCTTATTGCTCTTTCAATTTGGACAGCATTGGGCACTCAGAAAGTCACGCGCAACTGATTTTGTGAACTTTCCACTTCAAACCCGGCGAAGAGGGTATAACCACCAAAAATGTTGTCTGAGTTTGTCCAAAATGCACTGTTGCACTCGACCTGTTGAACTGCTGAGTGTACCAAACTTTTCCTCAGGCTAAATTTTCAGTAAATAATCAAAATTGTTTCATGGATTGCTGGTTACAAGACAAAAAGGGAATAAACTTGTTATGCTGTAATACCCTACAAGATTGAGGCGTCCGTATTTTCACAGGTAATCGATAATGTTTGGGCACTCACGACGGAACACTATAAATCTCCTTATTTAGAAGAATCAACCCACGCCAATTAAAATCAGCGAAATAGCAAATGAGACAGACAACAAAGAAAGCGTAAAAAATAGGAAAACGTTGTTGTTTGTAGTTGTTTTACGGAATGATGACAAGAAGCGGAGACTTGCACAGCTGAACAAAGAATGCATAAGTTCTTGTGTCGTACTTGCTGACGTACACTTGAACGATGCCGAGTGGACATTATAAAGGGACTATGGATGGAATTTATTGCGCTAGGTTAAGTTGTCTTGATTATCCAAGGTTTAATGATCAAGTTACTATTTACTAATATATGCTTATTAAGCTGTTGTTTAAGGGTTGTGTGTTAAGGTATCTTTGCATCGTTCGTGTTGTAGAACACAAGTTATGGACATACTGTGAATTCTTGTAAGGCATTTTCCCAGAGACCTACAATCTACAACTCCCACTAACAATGTGTAACTACAGCTTTATTAGAAATTTCAACTTGATAATACTATCGCAGTATCGTGTATTAACATGTCTGTGAATGATTAAGCCTTTTCAACCTTTACGCTTACGCTTCTCATCATCATCCTTTTGCAGAATGGATTGTTTTGACTGGTGTAATTGTTGCTCATTGTGGATTTCCATAGTACATTAAAAGCACCATTCGCTCCACAACACAACAACAACAATGCATCAACTGCACACATGCCTCTTCTGTAATGTTACCGTTGCTTGTTCTTTAGTGTCAAGTTTTACTTCTTAAATATGTAGTTACAAGTTCACTTGTACAAAACGGGGCAGCGGGGTGCACATTTCACATTAGTTACAAGAAACTCGTCCTTTATAGTTTTTTAAAGGTTTTTAAATGTCTAGCTCACATTCCTAAAGCAGACATGTTGAAGCATAATAATAATAAACATTCTATACAATAATCCTCTTATAACAATAGCGGATCCATTGCATTGTGTGGTGAAAAAAAGAAGATTCTTTAGCTTTAAGCTCTCTTCTGATATCCGGTGAAGTGAATCCATTTTACTTTCACTATGCCAATTCATTGCTTCCAAGTTCAATTGCACCGACATTTTTTTGATGTTACTATGCTATGCTATCATATCATAGAAAAAACGTAAAAAAAACACTCAACAAGCAAAATCCATTCTTCTCTAAAGTGCCAAATGAAAATTTATTTTTCTGCGCTCAATCAAAAGAACCATTGTTAAAATATACTATTTGAATGACATTTTTCTTATGATTGTTACAATAAGTCTTTAGATTTCACTTTGTCTTTCACTATGTTTGGGAAGTTGTGAGTCGAAGTCGGAGCTGAAGTTTGCACTTGGGATTGATTTGGATACTCACCTATAGGCCTCAAAAGACTGTTTTCTCATGAGATTATGCGCAAAGCGTCGGACGGACCGAACTTACTCTTTGACTCTTTTGTGCAGAATCCAGGATGACAAAAGCCAAGGTAGTAAGAATATGACATCAAATTGACAGATCACTCTCGACGACACTAACACAAATGTACAGCATCCAAGGAAAAGATTCCATAGTGTTTTTCATCTTCTTGTTTAACGCGCAATTCTTATTTATTGATCTGCGCAATCTTGGTTACATTTGTATCGATTAATATTCTACTAGTCGAGATTCATTTTTCAGGTGTATTCAGGATGCGACACCATTTTGTAAAATATCCTCTCACTATTGCTTTCTACTTGCATGACTCAGCACTCCTCCCGCAACAACCTTACTAACTTTAACTCAAACATTTGTTGCCTAACGTAGTAATCTCTATCCCAATTTAACTTTTACGTTATCTTAACTTTTGCCAGATTTACGAGCTGGAATAAGATATCAAACTGACATTAATAGTGGAACTACACTGTAAATCCACCATTCATTCATTCAACAGACGATAAAATACGTAATACGTATAAATACGTGGACTCTAATGTTGAGTCTTAAAATTGTAAAATCCTGCATATATTGAAAGATTAATCACTATTTATTAAACATTGATTTTGCTGCACTTTTTTCATACAAATACGTGTACCTTGGGGAAACAGACCAAAAATACTAAATACCGTAATACTTTACGTCAATACGTCCATACTACTAAAGCGTATTGTACTTTATAAATAAACTGAAAACTACGTATACTTTTATGCTGAATCTTAAAATAATTGTAAAATCATAGTATAAACTATAAAGTGAAAGGTAAATTTATTACCAATTAATAAAAGGTTGTTTCTTCATTCTCCTGCACTTTTTCATGGAAAAACGCGTAGCTTAGGGAAACAAAGACCAAAAAAGTGAGCCCAGAAACAGCTGTAAAACGTAGCGCGTTCTTTGAAGATACACAAAACCTGTAGGATTTTTTTCATGTGTCCACGTTTCGGTTTCGCCGGACTTTTCATTTGGATTAACAGTTGTTAAAGAAAGAGTTCTTTTCAATAAATTTGGGTAAAATGACATCCACTGAAGCTTCAGACAAATTCCACTTTTCCATTGATCGAGGAGGCACATTCACAGATATTTTTGCTCGACGTGGGGAATCGGGTCAAGTTTCCGTCCTCAAATTGCTCTCTGTGGATCCCGCTTATCCCGATGCACCTCGTGAAGGAATACGCCGAATTTTGGAAAAGGTTACTAATTTTATATTTTTAATTTTTTAAACATTAAAAATATGTCATCAAGCACAGTACAAACGTGCTCATAGTTTTTATTGCAGAAACATATACTTTGTCATGTGAATTTCAATTTTTCTTTTAATGGTCCGTAGACAAGTAGACACCATGATTGTATATTACAGACAATCGGAATCAGTCATTGCATGCATATGACATGATATGAACTATTATAATTGTTACACTTTGAACAGGAGTTGAACCAACCGTTTAGTAAAGATGAACCGATCGATGCTTCGTTCATCGGTTCAATTCGAATGGGCACAACTGTTGCCACAAATGCATTACTTGAAAGAAAGGGAGAACGAATGGCTTTGGTTATTACAAAAGGTTTCCGAGATTTGCTACATATTGGAAATCAAGCTCGTCCAAACATTTTTGATTTGGTAAGTAATTTTGGGCACTTGAAACACGTATTTAAATTCATAATAAGTACGTATTTGATTAATTGTTCATGTTTCTTTATTAGAGCATTAAAATGCATGAGCCGCTGTATGAAGAAGTTATTGAAATTGATGAGCGCGTCTTGATTGATCGCCAAGATTGTCTTTTGAATCATAAGTTTAGGACAGAGGAAACAAACACCAATATTAAGGTTTTAATCGCAGAAGAGGTCAAGAAAAAGGAAGTTGCTGCAGCACTCCATGTTGCTCTGAAGAAGGGAATTAAAAGTTTGGCAATTGTATTTCTGCATTCCTACGTGTAAGATCAATTTCTTTGCCTACACATTAGCATTAAATGGAAATGAAACAGCTAAGCTATAATTCTAATGTATTATTTTGTTTCAGTTACTCAAAGCACGAGATAAAAGTGGGAAAGATTGCAAGGAAAATAGGGTTTAAAAACGTTTCGTTATCTTCTGAGGTCATGCCAATGATTCGGTCCGTGCCAAGAGGTTTCACAGCTTCCGCAGACGCGTATTTGACACCGCTTATAAAAGATTATTTGGAGGTGAAAGCAATCCATATGTCTTAGTAAAAAGTTTGATGAAGTACAGAGTTCACAAAATGTTATCTTTATATAGGGATTTTCATCTGGATTTATCAATTTAGATCCAAATAATGTTTTATTTATGAAAAGCGATGGTGGACTCACACCGATGCAGCAGTACGTTTCATTCCGTGATGTATTTTGAAAAATGCGCAAAAAAACTATAATTCATTTTTTGTTTATTTAAAAAAAGATTTTGTGGGTCAAATTCTGTACTATCGGGACCGGCCGGCGGAGTTGTTGGGTATGCTGCTACGTGTTTCACTCTTGAAGTTGGCAAGGATAGTACTCCCATTATTGGGTTTGACATGGGTGGGACTTCTACAGATGTTAGCCGCTTTGATGGTCATTTTGAGCATACATACGAGTCGGTGACTGCAGAGGTTCCGATTCAAGCGCCCCAGGTTCGTACAAAGATTTTGTTTCCCAATTTAGCTCACTACTTTTTCGACAGTTTGCTTAAAATGTTCAAAATATGACTTTGAGTAGCTGGACATTTCCACAGTCGCTGCAGGTGGTGGTTCGAATCTATTTTTCCGGTCAGGGTTATTTGTGGTCGGACCGGAATCAGCAGGAGCCAATCCAGGTCCAGTCTGCTATCGTAAAGGAGGAACAGAGTTAACTGTAACAGATGCCAATTTGGTTCTTGGACGCATAATGCCAGAACATTTTCCAAAGATTTTTGGCCCGGATGGAAACTTGCCACTAGACAAAGAAGCCACAGTGGCAGTATTTCAAACTATGACTCATAAAGTTAACCAGTTTTATGAATCCAAGGCAATGAGTAGCCGGGCATTGGAGGAAGTGGCTATGGGTTTCGTAAACGTGGCAAACGAAGCTATGTGCCGCCCAATACGAGCGATTACTCAGGTATAGTAATCTATAGAATAGAAATCTTTAAAGTTTTTCATAGTAACTGTCATCATGAACAAAAATAATGTGGCAGGGGAAAGGTCATGACACGGCTAACCACAAATTAGCTTGTTTTGGAGGTGCTGGGGGCCAGCATGCTTGTGCGGTAGCGAAGGCTTTGGGAATAAAAGAGGTTATCGTTCCACGATATGCGGGAATACTGTCAGCTTATGGATTGGCTCTAGCCGATGTCGTCTTTGAAAAGCAAGAAAGTTCTGCACTTGAATATTCCGCAGGTAGTGTAACTTGTGTAACATCATTTTCTATAAAATGTAAAGTAACTACAATCATGTTTGTAAACATGTGTTCATTATGTCCTCTAGACAACATGTCATATATCGACCAACGTATTGACAGATTAATCCTAGAATGCAAAAATGAACTCAACGATACGTTTAAGGACGATGACATTAAATTGGAGGTGTTTCTTCATTTGCGCTACAGTGGCACTGACTGTGCTTTGATGTGTCAACCATATGCAGGCGAAATACGTATTCAAGGCAGAGTAAGTAGATACGGGGATTTTCTCACCAGTTTCCAAGAAAGGTTAGTAAATAACTAAATATTTGTACATTGAATTTAAAAAATCAATTTCAACCCAAAATTGGTTTAATAGGTATAAAAGAGAGTTTGGGTTCTCTCTATCTGACCGCAAGGTTATTGCTGACGACATTAGAGTCCGAGCAATCGGTAAAAATGCCAAGAGCCCTCTGCCACAGCTTAGCTCGGCAACTGAGAATCCTGTTCCGATCGCAGTAAATTCCTAATATTCTCATCTATCGTACTTGGAATATTGACGAGATTAACGTTTCAGAAAGTTATATTAAAAACTATTTTTGTTTGCACCAGGAAACTAATGTATATTTCCAACAAGCGTCATGGCAGAAAACCCCAGTTTTCATTCTCTCACAACTGTTGAGTGGGCATAAGATTCAAGGACCAGCAATTATTATAGATGAAATGAGCACTATTTTGGTTGAGTTGGGTTGTAAAGCAGAAATCACAGCATACGGAGACATAAAAATCCAAGTGGCGTCCGATAATGAACTTAGTATTGGAACCGCTCTGGATGCTATTCAATTAAGTATATTTGGTCACCGTTTCATGAGCATTGCGGAACAGATGGGACGAATATTACAACGAACCGCTATTTCGACCAACATCAAAGAAAGGTAAAGACTAATGAGTGTCATATAAAGTAATGCAATTTAAAGACCTGCAATGCACTAATGGTTAACATAATCAACAACATCAATTAATTTCAAGATCAAGTTACGTTATGTATAATTGATTGCTCATTTTCAGATTGGATTTTTCTTGTGCTATATTCGGACCTGATGGGGGATTGGTTTCCAACGCACCACACATTCCAGTGCATTTGGGTTCTATGCAGGAGGCTGTTCAGTATCAGGTACGAAATTTATGAGTACGGTACTATCAAACAAAAGATCTTAAATAACTTAATTTCCATGCTTAGTTGGCTTATGGTGCATTGAACCCTGGAGAAGTAATTCTCTCGAATCATCCGATGGCTGGTGGGTCGCATCTTCCGGATTTAACTGTAATTACTCCAGTCTATCTCAAGTGAGGCATTTTTCATGTTGTGACGTTTGTCTAGTACTAGTTTTTCTCTTCGAATGCGTCTTCAAGCCCAACAAATTCCAGTCGGGAAACGACTTTTTTTAGTCAAAAAAATTGAATTTTACGGCGAGTTTTCGATTTATTTTAGGTGATGTAAAATTCTTGGCAATTTAAATTTTCCCTATATTGTGGCTCGCAATGTAATTTCCCGATACCCATCCTAAAATCATCCACCAAGTTTCAAAGAAGCTTTATATCTATATATCTAAATCTAACGCTCGGGAAGACTCGCAACTCGCGATTTACTCTCATTTTTAATGTTGATGCGTATGTGCAAACTTTAAAAAATGTGACGAATGCTTTAGGAATGGCGAGAATGAAAACCCGATATTCTTCGTTGCAAGTCGAGGTCATCATGCTGATATCGGAGGTTTTACTCTTACACTTATACTCTTTAGGTGAAAAAATTTCAAATAATAATGTCGTATTTACGTCATCATTTAATAGGTATCACACCAGGATCCATGCCTCCTCATTCTAAAACTTTAATGGAAGAAGGTGCCGTGTTTAAGAGTTTTCGTCTAGTAAAAGATGGGGTATTTCGGCTACCTGAATTGATCGAAAAGCTCAATGCTCCCGGGCAGTACCCTGGATCGTCTGGAACTCGAAATTTACAAGATAATATTTCTGATCTGCATGCACAAATTGCTGCTAATCAAAAAGTAGTAGTTCAATCTATCATTCACTTACTTTAGTAGTGGAATTTAATTGTTGGGATTTCAATATTTGATTTAATTATTTTAGGGAATTGCGTTGATTGACGAGCTCATTGAAGTCTATACTCTTCCGGTGGTTCAAGCGTATATGAAATATATACAACAAAATGCAGAAATGGCAGTGCGCGACATGCTAAAAGCTCATGTGGAAAAAACTAACAAATCACAGCTTCGGGCTTGCGATTATATGGATGATGGAACCAAAATTCATTTAAAAGTTAAAATTGATCCTGTTACCGGTTCAGCGTTATTTGATTTCGGGTAATCTCATTTGCTCTCAATATTACCTAATGAAAATGCAACGTTTTTATATACAAGTTTGAAATTATATACTTTAGTTCCACCGGATATCAAGTTTGGGGAAATTGCAATGCACCTAAGGCTATTACTGTATCTGCCATAATTTATTGTCTTCGTTGTTTGGTCAAGTATGATATTCCACTGAATCAGGTAAAAAAATTGATGTGGTCCTTTTAAATCACACATTGTAATGGGTAATATAATAGAGAGAGAGACATGTATAATCCTGAATTTTCGGGATTATTGGTTGTCATATGCTCGAATTTGTCTGAAAATCATGAATTGGTTCTTGTTTTAGGGATGCTTAGCACCCATAACATTGATAATTCCCAATGGCTCTGTTCTGGATCCCTCCGAGACAGCGGCTGTTGTCGGTGGCAATGTATTAACTTCACAGCGAGTTGTGGACGTCATTTTAAAAGCCTTCGACTCTTGTGCGGCGTCCCAAGGCTGTATGAACAACATTACCTTTGGTGACAATACCATGGGATACTATGAAACCGTGGCTGGAGGAGCTGGGGCTGTATGTGACTGTACAAATTGCTATTGAGCAATGTTTATCCAAACTCTAATATAAATGATTTTATTCACAAGGGACCAACCTGGTCTGGGAGAAGTGGAGTTCACACACACATGACGAACACAAGGATTACTGATACTGAAATATTAGAACAGCGTTATCCCGTTGTTGTGAATAAGTTCAGTTTGAACCCTAATACTGGGGG
Organism: Harlomillsia oculata; assembly: GCA_019776145.1. Taxonomy (NCBI): domain Eukaryota; kingdom Metazoa; phylum Arthropoda; class Collembola; order Entomobryomorpha; family Oncopoduridae; genus Harlomillsia; species Harlomillsia oculata. The sequence goes on along the minus strand of JABASF010000158.1, from coordinate 40,770 downwards.
CAATGGAAAGTTTAAGGGTGGCGATGGCGTTGTGAGGGAACTAAAATTCCGTAGACCCATGACTCTATCAGTTCTCACCGAGCGTCGTGTTTTTCACCCGTACGGTATGAACGGTGGTGAGCCTGGTCGTCGAGGGACTAATTTAATAATGCAGAAGAAGTTTGATTATAATCCGGTGAACTTGACGGGAAAAGCGTCTGTCCGCGTGGACGCAGAGGTATGTCATTAGTCTCAGCATTTAATGCTACTATGAAGCATATGGCTTATCAATTAAACAATGCTTTTATTAATTTAATGGAATTCAGGATGTTTTTTACCTTTGTACACCTGGAGGGGGTGGCTATGGACAATCATCCACACCAAAAATGGAGTAAAATGTTAATTATTAACCTACAGTTTATGTTCATTATTCACTTGAAATTTAAATATGTACATATTTACATAATACTAAAACTTAAAATAAACCAGTAGACTCTAAAACGAAGTGTAAATGTAAATTTACCGGCGCATGAATTCGATTTCTACAGCCTCATAATTTTAAGGTGCATTAACTGCTTGAGCTGACACACAAGGATGATTTGAGAGTTAAGAGAACGTGTAAACGCATGAATGTTACACTTATATTTTATATTAGTGAAATTAGCTATGTGACCGAATCGGTGTTTACATGTCTTGAACATTCGTGGAAGTCTCTCAGTATCAGTAGTAACACTTGGAGGTGTGAGCATTATTCTCGCTTGACAAGACAGATTTCTGACGTGGACGTGAGCAGCATTCAATATATGGTAGTGAAGGATAAGGATGGAAGCTCAGAGTGAGAAAAGGTGAAAAGTAGCATTCTAAAACCAATAATTAGTGCACTTCACTTTATGTGTACCTGCGAATGATTCATTTAAAACGTCCCATCATTTTAACCCTTGACCATGACTGCTCGTAACTAACGTCAGTAAACGTTGCTGTCTACGCAGGTTTACGTACTCAAATGATTGTTGTGCTGTCCCGACAAACTCAAAACTAAAAGTTAACCAGTCTTATTCATACAAAGGCAGTAGACAGTAATAATGTTAACATTTTTTCATACTAAAGAATTTCACGTTTCAGATTCAGATTTTGTAGGTCAGTCATTTTTGTTTCATTAATAGTAGATTCTCTGGGACCACAAATGTCTCACATATTCAACAAAAACATTGGATAAGAAAAATACTGTTCTTTTGCAGTTGTATTGTATCTGCATTTAGATTGGAAAATGAAAATTACATGAAGGACCAAATACGACTGAGAAGAAACATGTTTCCTTTGCTTGGTGATGAAACATGAAGTATCACACGAAAGAGAAATCGCCTAATTCTCACGTTAATGCTCAATTCGTAGGTTTTTCGCCAAATTCGACCGCAAATTTTTTGGAATTTTGGTTTAGGTATAAGCTGCATATTGCATTATTATAATAAAGTAATACTGCGATATAAAGTTAACCGACGATACTTAAAAACACATAAAGAACGTGGGCACGTTATTCAATTAACAACCATATATACACAGACAGACTACAAGAGCAGCATCAATTTGACATTGTATAGGAATTGTTTTGAACGTTTCATTTATATCTCAATCGGTTTCGGTTAGCTTGAGCCTTAAACGCTAAGAATTGTTTCAATTGCTAATTTATTTTTATGGATGTTACTGAAATAGTGGATTCCAAATTATGAAATGAAACACTCGGGGCATGTATTCACTGTAATGCAACGGAGTTGCTTTTGTATACAGAAATCCTGTTGTTCACATTTACAATATCATTACAATCGACAATCCGCATGCTAATCTTAACCCTTAACCCGCTGTTTCATTGTTAACTGACATCATATTATGCACTTTATCATATGCACTTTCAGCCGTGTTATTCCACAACAGGGGTTGTCAGTACAAAAATGCATGAATGAATTTAATGAGAAAGGTCCATTTTGAAGTCAATTTTGCTTGTAACCTTTAGTGCGCGAAGGGTAAACAAATAATGAATCATGAATCCTATATTGTGGTTTTTTAAGGGCTGGGAGAGACTGATGAAATTGCACGTGCTTGCATGCATTCCCATGCTCTATGGCCTTAAAGACTTGTCCCATAGTGTTGCAATCAAGTACAGTCCTGACCTGCAATATGTGACCTGGTCGGGTGTAATTTTGCATCCGGTTTTTGTGTCAACAATGTCTGCCCTACAAAATCCCCTGTGCACCTTAGAGTAAGACGGCCCACCGTTCTCCCAACATTTTGGCAGTGAAATGTTTTGTCATTTTTTGTGCAGAATCAAATGTGAAAAGTGATACGTGTCATTGATGGCGTGAGTCAGCTACCCGTTATCACGAAAAGCAAGCAAACTTGGTGCTCAAGTGGTCATGAAAAGCAGCAAGCATGTTTTCATTGAATCTTGTCATAATCATAGGTTCTCAACACTATCATCGACTCAATAAAGTCAACATTCACTAGATCAACATTATAACGTAGCAGGTAGCATAGTACTAGCTCCTGCTAATCAACGCGGGTTTCCATCAGTCCATCCATTCCTACATACACTGTTTACAGTTTTTCATCTACAAATCAGCATAACGTCAAAACATCTCTCAGAAAATTTGTTCAAATCTGTTATATGCACTATGTGCTATGGCTATAGGAATTTGCAACTTAAATGACAATGGAACTGACTATGGGCCTCTTTTTCAAAGGGGTTCATTAACTCTGTGCAGGATTACCATGATCTGCTTCTTTGCTTTCTGATTCTCAGTAATATGATATTTTACATTGTCTACCGTAAGAACAATGTCTACAGAAGAAAGTGTCATGATTTCTATGCCCTCAAAATCAATTCATCATTTCATACAGAGCACGTGTTACTTCTTCATATGTCATTTTGCTAATACACCGTAATTCATATGCTTAACATGCATTTGTTCGAAAACAATAATCTTAAAGGAAGTTTTCAAATTTTGATTAAAACGTTTTTTTCAGGAAACATCAGCAAACGCTTAACGCTCCATGCTTAACCTTTTCATTTAAAATTTAACTAATGTGTCATTTTGAACGTAAATCATGACGGTGAGTCTTACAAAGCAATTTAGGAAACGAGTGATGTGATTCTCAAAGAAATGCATGCAGCACGCTGTCCTGGTAGCCTCTTATGTGTCCATTTTTATCTAAAAAGGTTGACAATTGAGACTAACGTGCGGGTTCCACTGACGTTGCCCCCTCAAAAGAAATATTTGACAATGACAACGGACATTTTCATGAGATCTGCATATGGAAAAGTGAGACAACGGAGGAATCCTCGTGCACCTCACTTGCGTCTGTTGACGTTCCTTTAATTGCATGGACATAAATGAAATGAGGATTATGATTCACCTGGTATCTTTGTTTCCGCTGTCACGACTTGTTCACTGCTGCACAAAGAGCTGAGCTGACTCGGCTATTTATGCTAACACTATTCGAAAGAAATTTATTTGCTTCACCGCTCACCGTCTGCTTCTCGCTGTCCTGATTGCAGTCCGAGTATCTATTTGCTTAGACTGTCGTGTCACCAGTCACCAAGTTAGCTGGACTGTGTCAGTGAAGTGACCTCGATCATTTCTGTTGTAAAGTACAACGCATCCATTCGTCAAGTTCTTCTTGTAAGGAAGTCCAAGTGACATGTCCACTCAAGAATTGAGAATGTGCATAATATATGTATACAGAAATGTATACGACAGAAATATCAAATTGTGTATATTAAATAGCAAGAATAAATAACATTCTGTAATGTGGATTTGGCATGTTCGTAATGATTTCACTATAGTGCAGCTGCATCTTTCTTTTTCGAATTTCAGCAGCCCTACAAATTTTACATTGCTTGAACTTGAACTAGTAAAATAGAAAGCAGAGTAAAAACTAATTCGTTTCCTTATTAATGACGAGACGTCACAGTTTCGCATTCCCCTTTGACGATGTCTATCTTGGGTTGACATTTGGAAATAACATAAAATTTCCTCTTTATGTATTATGATTTTATGATTATGACTTCTCATTTCTAGCGGTATTAAATTCGAAGAATTAGCACTCTTATTGTACTATGGACGAAGCTAGAGGTCACGATTCAAAATATGGAAATGTAAATCATGTCGTTGGTCGCTATGGTCCATTTAAACTTTTTATTATAAAACCCACATTACAAGGACGTTTTGGTACGTAATTTAGTAATTGGCGTCCTTGTGTGAGACTTATAAATGCATTGTTGTAGTTGGCGGGCGGGCAAAGGGGCAAGTATACTCCTCCGTAAAATAGCAAATACATAAAATAAAACGGAAAAACTTGAATTTTTGTCGCTCTCTTCTTTCATAGGTATAACTCAAAGGATAAGCAGTTTAACAATTTGAGGTTAAGACTCTTCAAGCTTGCACTTGTAATGATTGAGAGTTCATGAAATGCGAGTGAGACCTTTTTGAGAAAGTCAGTAAAGGATGCAGGAAAAGGCTGCTAAACTTGTCATTATATTATGTCTTACATTGAGCCAACAAGATGTATTGAACGACTTTGTGTTGACCTTGCGATGGTCAGCGTCCAGTCACCTTTCAACTGAAAGCAAATTAATTTAAATGACATTGTTGACTATATTTGTTACGTACTTAAGGTGTACGAGTCGCTGATTTTCAACCACATTTGTCACTTGTCTCTAGAAAAAAAGGTAGTGCATTTCCTCTGGTTTGGCGACATTTGTTGAGAAATATAGGTCATGAGTGCAATGGGCCTTGTGGCTTAAACTTATACTGCAGCGACAAATGCATGAGACAAAAATCCCATTTGCAAACGACGGAAACTGAAATAGCAATAAACGCACTCGAGAGTTTATTAACCGTAATACTTCTTGGTGAAAATGTTGAAGAACCCCAACAATTGGGATTTGGGTTGAAAGTAGAAAGCCGACTGATGAACAGTGAGCACATGGAGGAAAAGTGAGAAAAGGCAGTTGGGTAAGTCACAACTTACAACTACACTGACATGGAGCTCAGTTAACACCACACTCAATGACAAAGTTGTAAAATCGAACCCTTTTGGATGAAAGATGAAATGCACCACGAAGAGTCGATGAGACTCCTACCACGGAAACCAGATTTTCCATTTGTTGATTCTGTTTCTGATTCCCACTTTCCCGATAGCTTATCGTGTTACTTCTTACGGCTCTAGCTTTGGAGTTGGAGACGAATCTGCTTTTATGACAATTTAGTCACTCTGTTTTATCTCCATGTGGTCGACTATAATTCACCACATGACAATTGTAAGGTCATGGTGTTCTGCTGTGCCTTTATTACTACATTACTCATCTACTTTCATTGTATTGATCTACTTTTCATCGAACTGTATAAAGGAATATCACAGTGCACCCTCCAATCTTTCCAATTGCAGTTACTAAACCGTTCCGTTGGAATTAATTATGCAGTAAAATATTTGACAACTACTTAAATTCTGACTACACTGTACGGTAAATTGCTAACGAACCCTTGCTACTGTACCATTGGATCTTGCTCATTTCAATACACTCTCTACATCACCAAAGAGGACAGTATTCTGCAAAAAATACAGAAAGTCTACTTCATTTGCACCTAACCTCATATTTTCTAAGAAAACAGGACATATTTTGATTTAATGCTGGACACTGAGCTTGTTCATTATTGTACTTTCTATATTCTTTTGGGGTGGAACCCGATTTTAATTCAATATTATACACTTTGAGACATTTTTGGAACAAAAACATCATTGATTTGATGAAATTAGGTAAATGTGTGCGGAGGAAGGCCGTATGACGAGTACATAAATAAATAAATATGACAATACACTAATTCACAAACAAGAACAAACGGTTCATTTTGGTTTATTAAATGAACTCAAGCGTTCTCCAACAAATGCTTATAAAATCACTTTACAATTATAGATATAGCGACATTCAACCAAAAATTTCTCTAGAATTAGAATTACCATGCTTGCTAAATTAATTGCTCTTAAGAAAACATTGCTCCAATTCGAAAAGTATGGAATTAAACTCACAAACTCGATTTCATATTACATTGGAACAAGGATGTTTTGTAGCATAAGAAATCCTGCGTACATGTCTTCCACCTTTTTGGTTTCATTGTAATAATTCACTTTTATCAAAAAGTTGAAGCCCAGAACCTTTCAAAATCAGTTTATCATATTGAAATTCAGTAGAACTGTCAACAGTAAACCTTCGGAATCAACTGAGACCATCTGAGACTACATCACAATCCCAAGAAATTAAACACTGAATTCAGTTTGTAAACGTAAACCTGAAATAAAAAATAACATTTATTTTTCCTACAGCAAGCAATAATGTCAAAAAAACGCCACTGCCTCCAAGCTCTGTATGATAAATTGCGAACAGCACGCACGCGTATGTTAATAATTGGTAGCACCTCTTTTCATTGTTCTTTTGTGAGCACGATTTAAATTTTGGGTGAGAGAGTTCATTGGTCGAATCGGTCCATTGTCAGTTTGCTGTAAAATCAATATTATGAGCCATAGAACCAAACATCTCAAAGTTCAATGATTCATTCATCCCTGCAAATATGCGACGCTAAAGGCTCCATTACCTTTTTCAGAATTTAAATGCCTTCTCCATGCGTTTTTGCCTTTCTGCGTTGGCGGATTCGAAAAGGTTTCTGAGCACTCAAACTTTCAGACACGTTCAGGCAAGACGGATTTGACGGACCTCCTTTATTACAAAACTTGGTAAAACTTCAACTTTAGAATACTGTAATTGCTTGACATTAAACATTGCTATTAAAATTTTTTCCAGTAGCATTAGAGTTTGATGGATCTTAAATTTTTAATTTTCTCGAGCGGACTGACGCCGAACAAAGTTAAACCAAGCCTTAAGACGCTCCAAAATTTGCACTACCAAGACGTCTAATAAACTGCATTACGGCATTTGGCAAATGGTAACTTTTCATCTTCTTGGTTTTTAGCACAATTGTACATACAATGCCAATGCCATTGCAACCAAGATCGTACGGTCGCAAGCAGCCGTACCTTCTTGTGATTGTATTGAGTGTCTTCAGACACCAAAGTCTTTGTGCGTCCACTTAGCATTCGACCACCAGTACGCCAACTACTCGCGTCGAATTCTCGTAGTCTCAAGTCGCTCCGAAACCATTCCGTTTCCTAAAGCAGAGGAAGTGCTGCACTCATTTTTGAGGCTGGTGATTTCAGCAAAATTTTAACGTGATTCCGCTATACACCTTGAGATAGTTTTCATTGGGTTTAAGTTTTAAGGCTGTACTAATACTTTTGTAGCATTTGTAGCATTATGACTGCTACTACCTGACCCATACTCAAGGATTATGTATTCAGATTTAACTCTTTAAAAATTTAACGTGTAATGAACTTTGAAGTGTCTCCCCACAACTCAAAGCAAGTGCGACAATTTGCAAATCATTGTGTGTATAGTGTTTGACAACACTATCACGTCTTTGCAACAAGTCAATATTTTTCTTTGCCTCTTTATGATTTTTTTAACACTTGTTGTATCTCAAAATATATCTGCGTGAACAACGGAAAAAGACAGAGCTTTGTTGACTTTAGTCATCAAAAGTCATTATCCTATCATAACAGACGTTTTTGCAGTTCCAAAGAATTCAGTGCATTTACAAGAAGAAGTAATAATAATTGCGAACAGTGGTCCGTGGTCTCAGTTGATCTTGCAAATTTTGCAAGGTGTCATTTGACACAAGCGCAAGTGAATGTTTACTGTGAAAATGAAGTCCGGAATGACTTCAACGTATTCGAAGCAGAGGTGTCTCTCCGTCACAATGAGATTCCATGTAGTTCAAACTTCCGTTTTGTTTTTTATTTTTGTTGTGATATTGGGTAAGTATGCAATATTATTTTTATGCTTGATTTATCATTGTTGCTAACTATAGTTCTTTAACATTTAATTCTAATAAGATTTAGAGGTCATATTTCTCATTTACGGGATTTGCAAAAAATGTGAATGACATCAAGTTGGTTGTAGAATTGTTCATTTAATAAGGAACCAATGTACACTGAAGTCGATAGTTCATGAGGAGAATGTATAATACAGTATTACTAATACTATAATTGAGTTGATTTCAAGCCAAACAACTTGGTAACAATTTATTTTGATGTAACATTCTTAGTGTAATTATTGTCACTGTTTGAGCCAGTAAATGAACCTGCTGCAGTTATGCCACGCTTAATTACGAAGTGAAGTTCGAGCATATAGTCGCATACTCAGTCCATATGACTTTTATTCGGCATGTCATCGAGCGCAGATTCAACTTACCCTTTGACATGAAGTTGGCAACCTGATTCTGTCAATTTTGACGTTTTTACGGCACGGTACGGCAAAAAACGAGATTGTTGGAATTCGACGGTGTAAACGAAGCTCAAACGCAGTCAAACGCAGGTCTTACCTATGTTCCTTGGGAATAAGATCTTGGTATAGTTCCATTTTGGTTGTATTCTGGTTGCGAATTTCTGTATTATTTCGCAGAAACAAATCTGGAGCTTGCTTGGGTTCAGGTAACCTTGACCAGGCTTTCCCTAAATATGTGATTTGTGTAGTGAGCAAGAGCAAATAGTCTGTAAAGTTACGTAGTTAAGCTAATATTATTACATGAAAATTTCTAAACAAAAACGGTTCAATCAGACTCGACTGAACATTATGCGTTTCAAAATGATGTTCTGCTCAATCAAACCATGTGGTTACAGCAGTAGCATCTTCTGTACAATTTTACTTGCGTTTCCAATTGATCAATTGCATATTGCAAGTATGAACAAGGCAAGGGCATGACATTTCTGGGTATAAAGTAGGAAGGATGCGAAGATAATGAGACGAATCAGCGGAATCAATTGCCATATCGGTGTGAAAGAAAACACGCAGTGACTGACAGTATTACCTCAAACGTGACGATCTAATGGGATCATGCATTCGGGGACGATCTTGGAACTGACACAAGGAACACTTACACGAGTCAAAGATCGATTATAGAAAAATGGAAAATAAACCCACGTACAGTCTAGTCTAGTCGTGTTTGCATGCTCTCATCATCTCGAGTTTAAATAGAGGTGCTATGGTCAACAGTCAAAGTGCAGGCCAGGCTTCTCGTGGTCAATTAGAAACCCATTTTTTTCTTCGTATTCTCCCGTAATCGGTACTTTTGTGCTAACTGAACACGTATCAGTATCCTACATTTTTGACAAATTACTTCACGCTGCTAGTTTGTCTTAAGAATCCTGTTTTGTTTCATGGTGTGTACTTAGATCGGTTCTTATTCGGACAATAGAGTGGACAATAGAATAATGGCTAATAAATTTTGCATTTAAACAAATTTAACCGCAATGCATTTAAGCAGAGGGAGAGCAATAGATTGTTTTAATTTTTATTAAGAGGTCGATTCGATGTTTAAAATGACATCAAATGTACAGTTAGGTTAATTTATAGCACGAATACGTCAAACAAGCACTTTGAATGTTTGTTCCTTATCAAATGTCTTGTTTTAGGAAACAAGGCACTGTCGAAGTAGCGGATTTGACGACCAGATAATATGTCGTTCATTGTGTTTCGATACAATAGAAACAATCACATTAATACAAGAGGATTAGTGGTGAATAGGTTTAAAGGGGAATCCAAATTAATAAATATACAAAGATAATGATGTGTATTAGGAAGCGCGTGGGTTTAGTGAACAAAGATATTTTCTGGCGGATGCTGCAGTTCGCTTCCACTTTTTGTAAGACTGTGAGTAAGAATGCGGAATAACAATTATTGTCGGGTTATCTTTGACCATTGACCATTGCATTGAGCAAGCTGGATCATAAAAATCGCTGTGATGCTTGTCGGACATTATTCTCACCACGGAGAATTGCAGAGTGTTTTGAAGTTGTGGTCGTCTGAGGAAGTTGGGCCCCTTCCTGCTCGTAATTCTTCATTGATGACTGTTGTATCATCCACATTTTGAGAATGGTCAAAAAGCTATGTCAAAGGAACTGTGTCACCAACCATAGTTTCATTGCTGGTCAGTCTGGGCTGCGACTGCGACGGTTGTGAGAATCAAATGCACAATTTACAGAAGGCGGCTCGGTTTCTGAGTTAGTGACCTGGTTTGTGAGACGTGTAAAACGTGTTTCGCGTCATTTGAGTCGCAGTGTGTGCGAAATGTAATTTCCTTCGCAGACTCTCAGCGTCAACACCGGTTGCATCTCCAATGTCTTGCAGAAGTCTCATTTGAGGTATCTTTGTCTGATGAGGCAAACTCAAATCTACTTCCACTTGAACAGGACACTTTGCGCCTTAAGTAGCCGTACTGACATAATTACATACCAACCAAACACACTTGCTTGTGCAGACTTCTGCAGCATGGGTACATTGTGTGATGCTTAACTACATCATCGAACACCTCATCATTGCACATTGACATGGAGGGGTCAACGTGCATTCGATATTCGATTTAAATGCCCGTCTAAGCTTCCTTTGTATTGCTTGCTTTTAGTAATTATCACTCTAAGCAACATATAACATAAAAAGACCTACATACATATCACTCTTGAGATTTCAATTGGACAAGTCCAAATGACATTTAAATTATCTTGTCGTTTGTGACCGCGAACTGAAAACACATTTGGTGACACTTTGTGTGTTTTTGGGCTCATGTCTTATACGAGTTTCGGAGACAACTTTTTCCATCACTCCACTATCAAGTGTCAACGTTTAAGTGTACATTCTTATTGGTGGCTGCATGCATTCTGCATTCGCAGCCCTTTCGCTTTGTGAGCACATCAGCAACAAGTGCTATAATTTTGCAACTATGTATTACTGAGCCTTCAGCACCAAAATAAATTGGCAAGTCGTCAGATGTTTAATACTGTTCATCATTGCGCTGCTTGCCGTGCCGTGCCATTCTAATAAAATCCGTAAAAGTGAAATCTCGTGCGTTGATTACAATTGTGAGGATTTTTATCAACTCAACCCCCTAATTGTAATTGAACCCGTATTGTATTATTATTGTAATAACAACACTATACACTGTATAGTTTGCAATTATTGTGGCGTGTGTGAAAGCATCTTCAAAAGCGTACTATTAGTTTATTGACGTTGGTTTCAAATGAGCACAATTTGCTTTCAGTTTTGAAACATTGAGAAATTGAAGATTGAGATTCGTATTGTTAGCCAACAAGCGGTTTTTCCACTGTTTTGATAAACTTTAGTTGCTCTCACTCCACGCCTAACTGTTTATTCTAGGAATGATGTACCAAGTGGAACATTATGATAAGCTTACGCTTCGCAGCATAACATTTATGCTTGCCAATTCATTGTCTACTGTGAAACAGGTATCTCAATCATTGCAGTCAGTTCCTTTCGTAAGACCAGGGAGTTTTTCAAGACCTTGAGGAGAGACGAAGAATTTTAATAATTTTTCCTTCATTTGCAATTTAACAAAGTTTAAATCGTATGCCATGAGCCATCAATAATTTATCATAATATTCCACAAAATTGTCGTGTGCTTAGTATTATATTCTAGACTTGAAACGTGTACGTACGAATTAGAGATTCTCGAAATCTTCAACAAGGTTTCTTTGTAATAAATAGTTTGCACCTACTGTCGGATATGATATAGATAAACTATAGGAAGATGAACGGTACGCAGAATCCCATTTTTTCCAAGTTCTTCGTGATAATTACAATAATGTGTTATTAAACGCCTTTATCGTCAAGCAGTAGTAACAGCTTGTGGTTTACAAGGTTTATGAATGTTTGGGAATTTTATTGCTTTTTTGTTGTATTAGTATCTGCAACGGTAATTCGATACGTCGTTACCAGTTCATGTAAACGAAATGTATTGTTATGAAGAGGATTGTGAGATGATTGCATAGCACTGCTTGCACTTGTTTACTGTGCTCACTTGTGCTTGGTGATGCAGAAATGCATTTTTGCTGAAATTATGACAAACTGTCGATCTGTGCAAGCCATAAGGAAAAAGTGTATGAAATGTAGAGCACATTGACTACCATGGTTATTGCCTTTGTTTGGACCTAAATTGAATCAAACTTTGATTCGAATTGGAACAATCTCGTGAAGGCACAGATCACTTACATGTTTGCATATAGTTGTTGTGTGGGGCCACCGTGTTAGACATGTGAGTTCATATTACATTCGTCTGAACAATTCACGACCCTCATTTTGTTGCACTGAAACTCAAACATTTGACAAAATGCAATTGCTCATGGCCACGGTGGGAACGATGAGCAGGAGCCCACACGTTATCCGTTGACAGCTCATGCATGTGCTCTACATGCCTCCCGCAGACCAACCTGTTACAAACGACAAATTGATTTACGCACTTGCACAACGAATTGCATGTCATCTCACTAAAGAACCATCTTAGTCACCAACACTCCACAAAACTTACTTATATGAACGAATATTCGAGGAAACTAATCTCGATGTCCATCTCTCAGCTCCCGTCGACTCGTGTAATCTCTCAAGTGTCTCAAGTAACCGTGACTAGTTCCAACAGTTTCACCCTATCTCTTTCTGAGACTTTTCTTTATGGACATACCCATAATTTTTACTAGTACTTTCATTCGCACAATCCGGTTGAATATCTTGCCCTTATTCCACGGAGATCTGCCCTTTGACTGTGCGCTTATCAATATTATATTCCGTATAACTTTGGGCACGTTATGAATGAGTAACATAATCTTTCTAAAAACCAGTACCTTTAAACTGCACGAATTCTTGATAAATACACGACAAATTATTAGGTTTCTTTCCAGTTATTAGCAATATTTTAAAATCCATCATCGATAAAACAACGATAATGCAAATCACAAAAGATTATATTATGACAGATTATAAGAAAGAGGAAAGAAGGTGAACTGAGCTTTCACTTTGGCCCTGAGCCAGAAATGAAAATGATTAAATATTTGCATTAAAACAAGTTGTTCTCATTCTCATTTGCATAAACGCTCTCAATTATATGAAATGTTCATGAAATCCATCATCAATTTGTTGTGTAGCATTGTTTATTTGCGTGAAATTTCATAAATGAATCGTGAATATGAATGAATATTATTGAAAAAAACAACCTTCATGATATAAGTGTTCATGAACTGAAGGCAGAAGCAGGTTTACCGTTTAATCGTAAGAAAGTGGGTTTTTGAAAAACAGCTTACAAATAATGCTATGACATTTTTGAAGAATTAAACTGTATTATATACTTACTTAATGTTTCATTTTCAAATATTGAGAGATATCCTATGCTAGAGAATTTGGGATTCATGGATTCCATTTTACTAATTAATATTCTACGGAGTGCTGTCGGAATTTAATTATAAGTTAGCACGATTTGTACGCATGTATTGGAGCGAATGAAAGCAAGAAGATCTCAGAAGTCTCAATCATTTTGCAACCGCATTATTATTGTTTCGTTCGGCTTTTGATGTTAGGGGTTAAGCGTTGCTCATCCTCAATGCATTTCATATTATTTTTTCTGCAACCTGCGGCATTTTGGGATTAACATGAGCACTAAGCATAAAGCAGTGTTGTGTACACATCTTCTCAAATGACATGAACCTAAATATTTTTTGGATTCACACCTACAGTACAAGTACAAAACAATGTTACAATAATCCACTGAAGCACAATTAGTGAAGACGTTGTATCAAGCAATAGATCTATGGTTGTGGTTTAAGATGAATGTGCACTGAATTTAATTATGATATTATTCTGGTATGGACATGAGCTAAAGCACGTAAAAGAGAAATCAAAAAAAATTGCAAATTTTTAAATGCAGTAAAATGTTCTCAATTTCCAAATTATTTAATTGTAGTGTTTAGTGGAGTATTTGTAAAAATTGGGTTAAAAGGCGGTTATTAAAGGTCATGCCACACATATAGCACAGAAAACGCTTTGATGTAAGCCTTTTTGTCTATAAGTTCGTGCATTTGTAATTACTACGAATTCATGATCTGTTTATTTGAAGAGCGAGAGAGTAAATCGGTCAGTCGAGTAAAGTAGCAGAATTTATTTTCTACTGCTTCGAAGGTCAAGTTGTTCCTTCTTCAGATAATGAATTATGAATGTGTGAAGCCAATCGGCCACCGGAAACAGCAAACAGCAAAACAGGAGAGTGAAGTGCTCAAGCTGAAGGTTCATGCATAACACCCAATAAACACGGAAAGGCGAGTAGCAGCAACTTGCAAAGTATCAAAGTCACTCGACGATGCGTGGTTTTTGTGCATGTTTCGTGTACGTGATTATTGCACCAACCTTCATCTTATTAATATCTTCATTAGCAATGAACTTAAAAAGTGTTTGCAGTTTGTCGGTGAACTCTTCAAAGCAGGTGTTCATGGGAAACGCATTGTTTATATGTTTGCATTGTTTATATGTTTGCAGCTGCATTGAAAGAACATTAGCTCATATGAAGGTTAAATGTCCATCAAAACGAAACAAAATGAGATTTCGAGTTAATCTTTATTTGTTATTAGCAAAATATTGTAAGAATACTATACGCAGAATGAGAGTCATCACACTCAGCAAAGTATGTACAAGTACATGTACCATACTATTAATAGTAATTTAGAAGAAATGCAAAATTGTCTTCACTCGGTTTTAAAATTGCTACACTTGTAGTATAGAAACCATTTAGGAAACTGGTTCAGCCGTATTAACTATAAGTTAGCAATATCTAAATTGCAATAGCAATAGCAATGCAGTTGAGTTTAGTCGTGAGTGACGCTGTTGTGCCAATGCTGCTGCATAGCTTTTCAAGATGAATTCCATTTCCTTTGTTAACGTCGTAATAAGAAATATAAGCAATATAGTGAATACATTTTGCGATACAATTGGATCAGAGTGTCTGGATGATTAAAATAGCCAGCATTGGTAATTGAGAGGAATAAAAGCGAGGCAACCTGGTGGGTGGCACGGACCACTCAAGACATCATGTTGGGCCAATTGTTCACTCCTTAATCGATCTGTCGATTTGGCGATTCCTATTGCATTTTATTTTTTTTATTGACTTGCTTCAATGAAGATGCACTCACCTACATTCCTTGTGATAGTTCAGCCTTCCGTCGACTCACTCAGTTTCAAACCACATCGCAAGCGTTTTACTATACCCCAGTATAGTTTATTATTCTTCTCTCATTAATTACCCTGCTTTTTCCCATACGTCCATCCATCGCATCCGATTGATTGAATCTTTGCTATTTAAATGAGGTGTGACGCATGAGTTTCGACGAACCTCTTTCACTTCTTTATTTGCTTGCAAAGACGATTGTGCGATTCTCTCTTTTTGAGCAGACGCAAAATTTAATAGTTATAAGCTGTAGTCTAGCTTTGTAACGTTACAACAGTCATCTCAAGATGGGATAAGGATTTGGGCTAGCGTGTCGGCTTAACAAAGAATGACCACACCGCTGCCGTCAAACTCTTCAAGTTTGAACTATATCATTTGAAATTCTGACTTTGCATTCTTCACTTGCACGTGATTGATTTAGTGGTCTTTCGAATGATTGGATACTTTATAGGACGACCTGCACCTAGAAACAGGTAGAAGTAATACTTTAGCCAGAAATTCTCCTTCAACAGCAGTTAAGTTTTCATAAAACAGAAAAACAAGAGGCAGATGAATAGAGTATTTCAAGACATGATTCATTGTGGATCGTCATCTCTCTGCATATATTTACCTTAAGGTATTCGACCAAATAGTTAAGGTTTGTGACGGTGTGACTCTTAAGAGTTATGTGTACGATACAAAATGCAACATCCTACAGATTAGAAAATGCAGTCGAAACGACCCTGGGGATTACGTCAGAAATGCAGACATGCCACTACTGCCAATGCTCAGTTGAAAAGTTAAGTTAGTGTCATTCCCCCAAAGCTGCAAGGATACAGGATCAGGATGGATACAAAAAAGCTGTCGTTTATCGTTCCAAAAGTCT
This sequence comes from Harlomillsia oculata, assembly GCA_019776145.1. NCBI lineage: Eukaryota > Metazoa > Arthropoda > Collembola > Entomobryomorpha > Oncopoduridae > Harlomillsia > Harlomillsia oculata. The sequence continues at coordinate 24,768 of JABASF010000158.1, read as the reverse complement.
CGTTTGGGGACAGAGTTGAACGACAATAAAGTATTCACAAAGAGTATTTTACCATTCAGAAGTTTAATGGAGGACAAGTTTAGTTTTGACCGAACAACAGACAAACCTTCACGTCTTGCAACTGCATTTAGTAGAAAAGCACTTGTTGATTTCATGTTGCCTTTTTCTTCCTGCTTTACATTAATTACAAAATACTTTATTTTGCTACACACGACAAAAACAGCAACGGCAAAGTTATAATGCAAATTGTTGACAATTATACAACAAATAATTGACAAATGCACTGGTCGTTATGTACTCTTCGGCGATTTAGCGTATACATTTCAAAGAATACTTTGGCAAATTATGCTTCAGGCACAAGTTGTAATCCTGCATTTACACAATTTATGACCATGATTTTCTTACTTTTGATTGCACTACTCCTGTGTATTTAATGGCTCGTCATAGTCTTAAACTATGCTATCTTGTTTTTAAATTCGTCGCAATTTACATGTGCATTATCCTCGTAACAAAGTGGAATGAAAGGGTTCCTACCTAATTATTTGTTTTTCGTGGTACGATATCCTAGCAATACTGCACTTTTGGTTCATGTCTCTTGATATGAATTTTACAAAAACAAGTATCATAAGGGAAATTGCACGGGGAATCCTGCTAAGACAGGAAGACTTTAAGTGTGCAAGTGATGTTTAACCAGGTTACGACAACCGAGAAAACTTGTCCCCATGTCCATGTCAGAACATTTTTGTCGTAGTTGTAGAATACTAAGAAATCTATAAAAATTGTTTACCCCGTCATAAATTTATGCTTGTTTGTTGAAACATTTAAGGTACCGCAGGCATTACTGTTGCACAAACTGCATTCGAAATGTTATGCATTATTTGATGACTGCTTCTTCAGCATTACCGACACCGAACTCCCTGCTGTTTTCATGCTGAAGCCGTAACAGACTATCGGAATACATGATGCGTGGACAGAATAGCTGTCCAACTGCTTCAGCGACTTACACCAATCTTTCTTGTATATCTGTAGTCTGTACAATATTGCTAACTTCTTACTACAACATAATGAACTGAATTTTGTCAAATTTGTGTGGACATTGACCAATTTCACGTAACAGAACAAGATGAAGTTAGCTCAATAGCTAAGGGCAATGTGGAAATAGTTCACGGTGTCTTAAAAGGAAAGCTCAATGCTGCTTGCTGCAGTTTAGGAATTCCTCCTTCCTCGAAGCGAAGCTGTATAATGTTACATCCCTTGCTTTAACAATGCAACAATAATACATAATAGAAGACTACAAAGTACAAACTCAAGCTGATTATTGAAGCAAAACTGCATTTCCTAACCTGCTTAATTTTATTATTTCAAAAGCCAATACTGCAGTGTTCTCGCCTACTTGTCACATTGCCTCATCTTTTCCAAAATTTGAGTTTCAAAGAATGTATTATTCTGAATGACTGTATAGTTTGACTACGATGTATTTGCAGTGAATAGTTTAGAAGGGAGATGCCAAAGAGCATTATTTCATTGTTTGAACTCTTCATCTCGTGTGCAAACTGCATTACGATGTTTTCAACCTCGGTCAATTGAGCTAAGGGAATTCTTCAATCACAATCTCGTGAAATAACATTCTACTTTGGACTGTGGCACAACCACTTTTGGTGGACATAAGTGGAGCACCGAGTCCTCTTGCCGCTTCCTCAAGGATTTTAAATGCAGAAAACAATGAGTCAAAGTCACTCAAGTTTTGGTTCCCTGTGGGAGAGATGATTATCATAATATTTATTTGCTCGTGCGGGGAAGGAGTCAGTCGGTTCATTACATAGGCTTCGTCGACTCAAATGGGATGTTGGCACATTCACTCATTATTACTCATTTCATTGCACTTACTCATGCTTATGTCTAATTTGGTTTCCATCGTAAGCATCTCCTCGAAAGTTGTTGCTTTTGTTGAACTCAAGATTCAGCTGCCTCCGCCCAACATTTTAGGAATGATGCAGTTTTCCTAATGAGATTTGTTGGTATTTAATTAAAAATGCGGCATATGTTTATTGTTTTTAGGAGAGCACCAAGCATTGGGAGCTGAAGGTTTGTTGTCGTGTCCTCGAACCTGTCCAAAGGTGAGCGAACCGGTGTGTGCTTCAGACGGCGTTCTGTACTCCAATGATTGCGAATTGCGAAGACGGACGTGCGGAAGACGTAAGGAATTCAATATTTTTTCATACTTTTTTTGATGTTTTCAGCAAATAGCAAACATAAGGACTAATAAATAATGAATTTGAGTGACAGTCTCAAGTGGCCTTCCTAGTTTAGAAATTTATAGTTACTAAGAAAAAGAAGCTTGTATGCTTAATTTTGAAGAAAATATGTCTGGAATAACGTCAACTGTGCATGCATTTTTGAATTATTTCCTTAATTATGGGGAATGCCGACTGCACTTAAAGCGCAGACAACAGATTTAGATTGGAGGATGTGATAAAACTGGTACAATGACTGACTGGCAGTGATGTTGCTCAAGGCAAATGACATTTTACTTTTTGCTCCATATTCCGTTGGGTGGTGAAACACTAGAGAACAATGGGAGTTCCCATATTTTTTGGTTGCAAATTGCAGCTGATAATATACCTTGTAGATCTGAGCTGAAATCCTTGGTTCCGTGAGTCATTTCTTTCTCCACAAACTGCACTCCGGGTGAGCATCCTTCTTTATTTCGCTGCCTCTTCGTCACGAGTTCAAACTTTCAACTTGAGTGCACCGCAAGAATTTGGGCTGGGTCTCTTTTGCAAATTAAGGGCAACTTCTTTGACTCATCTAAGTCATGCATTGCCAGAACTTTTTGTTTTTATCCTAGTATTTCTCTTTATGACTTATGCCGACTGCCACATCTGTTCACATGATGGTATGGGACTTTTCAGTTCTTTTCCTCCTGAGACGGCCACATTTGATAGTATAATCTAAGTTCATTAAGTTAGATATTTTTTACTCCATTCACAGCAGCATGCCAGGGCCCAACTACCAATTTTACTTGCATTTCCCGTTGAATGTCTGTCCTTCATAAGTAAGGTGAGAATTATGGAACGATGTACAAATCACACTCAGTCAGCTCAGCTAAGCTCAGGGAAGAGTTGACCGAGAGCTGCTGTGTGTGTCTCTGGGACATGACATGAATTGGCGCAAGATGATGTTATGATGCGGACAGACTGTAATTAGACAATGCATGGAGCGGACGAGATCATCTAATGATACCTTAGGAATGAAGACGGATAATGATAATGAATGGACATGCGGTTCCTCCTTGAGAGTTTCCATTGAGCATCAACGGCAGTGTTATGTTTATTGAGCAGCCATGCTAAATGAGCTAAGAAGATGGATGCAATGAAGTGAAATGAAATAGCATGCCTTTTAGCCATAGTCATAAATCATGCGGATGTCCTACAAATCTCCATCCATCATCGATTCTCTTAATTCATCCCTAGCTCATTCCCTACAGCCTTTGGCTCGAGCCAACCGTGGCAAATCGACAGGGAAAAAACGACAAAAATCCTCCTTCAACAAGCAAATGAGACTACGTGGCAAAATTAAAGGCTATCCCAATTACAACGCAAGCAAATCGAAGCCAGGCCTTTCAATCTCCTTGTACCAAATGGAGATGTATTATCCTTATACTTCTTATTAATAATTCCTGTGTGCACAATCCACTGTACAATTAGCCTAATTGAATAATCTTACAACTCATAATTATTATTATTCGTGGTTTTGTACTTAAGAGACTGCTCATGGTAAAATTATTTATGGCCTAGACAAATTATCTCGAATTCTCTAATGCCCTCGTAATGACGGTTTTTTATCTTACAAATTTAACAAATAATTTTCCTTTACTACAGTTGTAACTGCAACAACTCTGGATGTGTGCACCCGGACTCGTGGATCAAGATGCGACAACAAGTGCAACAACGAATACGATCCTCAGTGCGCGTCTGATGGACGAACGTACCTTAACAAATGCGTCTTACAAGTGGAAATCTGCATGTAAGTGATTCTGTTGTAAATATTACTTTAGTATTGAATCGATTCTGGCTACTAAATTTATATAGAATTGTTACTCAACGCATATTATGGATATTACGATCAATTAACATCCTAAAGGAGGATACTCTAAACACTTTGTGATGTCTATTCATACAATGAAATTACGTTTTGTCAAACTATATTGGTGCATTTTTTAAGCGATAGGTCCAGTTCAAGTTGATTGATCAGATGTCATAGGCAACTTATAGTTAAGTTACGTAAGCAGGGACTGAGGTGAAAAAGACGGTAAAGTCCACGCTTTTGCATTATATTTCGACGAAAGACTTGTTTGACCATACAAGTTCTTTTCTTTGGACTTGGAGTTACGTAAACACGATCAAAGTGACATGATCTGAGTGTTTAGCTCCGAGATGTTCATTGACAAAGTAAGATAGTTCATTCATGGTTTTTTAAATGTCGTATAGCTTATGAGAACGGTGCGAACTCAACCTCCTTTTGAACAGGCAAATCACTGTAATAAATAAACTGTGTCATGCCAAAGACTTGACTATTAACATGACCAGTTGGACAGCCCAATCATTGAGACGAAGGAGATGAAAGCCGATGAGTCTCGTTTCATGTCAGTCGAGTCACTCTCGTAGACTGACAGAAGCATGAGAGTGTACGACTGAAGTTGAGTCTGCTTCGTCTTAACATGTCAATAGTCAATACTGTAGCAACTGCCATAATTATGTGCATATTTATTGCTAAGCCTTTCTGCAAGGATAAAGAAATGTGGAATGGAGGTTGCTCCATGTAAACACTTGGGTTGGAAGTTGCAACAAACTCTTGCTCCTGTCATTTGGTCATTTTCAGTAGGAATGAAGTGTGGCTAGATTCGGATGATGAGGCGCATTAGGAAGATGCATGCTTCTTCACATAAGTAGTACATCCTCGGCGTTTAAAATGAATCTTGAGATTCCTCTTGGGATTGGGTCGAGCCCATTGACGTTAATTGACGTTGCGTGTTATGCCATTTGCGCTTGTATTGTTTCTTTCAGGCGAGGGATTTTCACAGCGCACTCCGGCCCTTGCATGAACTCCACTGCGTCTCGGGAGAATTGTCCTGTATCCTGCAAGTATGCTCCAAAAGATGGTCCAATCTGCGGTAAATTTCACTAATTCCCTCCTATAAATCCCATTCATTCCATTTTTGCAAATTCAAAACGTTCATTCAGAATCAATCATTAATATGAGCAAATGTTTAATAGGCTCCGACGGAAACGTGTACAAAAGCACGTGTGAAATGAAGTTTAAGACATGCGGGTACGACGCTCAGTAAATCTGTAATCTATGGATTCAATTTATATGATGTAATAATACATGCAGAATTAGCATTACGTCATTTTTAAATTTCAGCCAAGGTGTCGTCCGCACATCTCTCAAACGCTGTCAAACCACTAAGCATTGTGGTGATTCTTGCTGGCGGATCTCAAAACCAACGTAAGTAACTCTGGTCATCGTTTCCTTTTACCTTTAACCATTGATTTGCATGCGTCCAATTCCTTTGAAGAAGTCATCTTCAACGTCGTCAGTAATACGCTAGTAATGATGTTAGTAATTGCTAATTCAAATTTGTACTATAAATCTTATGATCAGGTGTGGTTCTGATGGACGATTGTATCATAACGGTTGTTCGATGAAAATGAAAAACTGCGGGTGAGCATTTTAATTTATTTTCCTTACTAATTACTTTTTAGTTGCTTAGCGAAAGTTGTATGTTTTCTGGTTTTCTTGCAAATCCTACACGTTTTATGAAAATTGTTGATCTTGATCAGCAAATCTTCTTCGTGGATGAGTTACTTACTATAGAATCGTGTGCAGAAACTACAGTAACCATTCAATTATTGATTTACTTGAAGGAACTCATAATATGAAGATTCCAACCCCCGATAATATGACTAAAAAATGAAAGTGTAAAGTACCCGCCCCTTACTTGCTGATAGTGCTAAGCTAGTTTTCCGTTTTACTGTTTCAACCTTCATTAAAACGATCACCTTGAACTTGAAAATGGGTCAGTGAAATGGTGAACTTGCTGCGCCACTGCCACTTCCACACTTGCGTAAAAAATAAATGCAGAGGGTCAATCTGTTGAAATCATAATTTACTTCTCTGCGTTATTAATTCAACTTAACTAACGAGTGAGTGTTTATGACTTGGCATGTAAATCTCTGTAATTATCAGCAATCTATTGGGTCATGTCATTACTCTTTGACATCCGACGTCGTCATTGTATTTCCTTTTGTTTTTATACTGTCAAAATGATCCCTAAAATCCAAGTAATAGTTGAGAACTACTACGACTGGCTGTACTATAATTTACATGTTTATGACAAAATATCCTTTGTTTTCGTGACCTTTATTTATTTCAAGTTCATTATTGCTTTCATTTCACTATATAATCTGATTCTGAAAACACAAGTGTACCCATAAACAATGTGTGCTAAGAAGAAATTCAAAAAATCGTTGTTGAAAATAAAAGATATTTACTAGAAAATCAGGCTTAGCAAGTTCTCATTTTGTTTATTGTTTACTATGATTTCACTGCGTTGGCGTTTTTAAGTAAGCAAATCCTGCAATAAAAGAAATTCAAATATAAGCGTTGTACTACTCTTGAGGCTGTTTGCCAATTTAATGAAGTTGAGCCGAATGTAATTAGAGCGTTTTGATTTTGATGACATTAGGAAGCACGTGTTTGAAGTTCCTATCTCTTTCTGCATTCGTGAGCGGCGTGCTGAAAATGGGTGTCCGACTCAAACGACTTGCGACAGCGAACCATATACACCAGTCTGTGGAAGTGATGGCCATGTTTACGACAATGACTGCGAACTTCGACTCATGAACTGCGGGTAAGTCATAATCTTCTAATTGTGATCTAATCATCTAATATAAGAAACGAAACCTTTGCTGATCAGATTGTTTTGATTTGCAATATAATTGAATTCTTGAATTAATCTACACAAAAGTTTATTAAGTACTAAAAGTAATTATAGGTACAAATTCTTTCATAAAGGAACCGGAAAATGACATTTAAGTTCTTGTTTCAAAATGTGTAAAGAAAAAATTTATAAACTTTAGAGAACAAAAATTTAAAGTATATTATTTGGAAGGATAATCATTATAAAGGACAAATCGATACCTACAGACTACAGGTCCATAGGACAGTTTCACATTTTTTCGAAATTGTAGCAGACAGATGAACTGTTGGGAAGTTGGAAGTCCTCGACCACAGGTGGTCAGTCGTAGGAATCTTGTTTTACCACGTAGCGTGTTTTTGTTAGCCATTTCTTAAAATTAGCCATTGCATTGTTTCATAAAAGTTGAAGCAACCCGGTTTGTTATTACTTCGTGTTGAAGTATAGTTGCACTTTGCACACGGAAGCACAAGGAGACAGGAAGAAGTAGCAGTGGAAACAGTGCTATTTGCCATCTTTTCGGTGGGAGAACCCATTGTGAAGATGACAGGGCTGATGAGCAACAATGCAGAAAGTGCCGTCACGCTCCTTTCCTCTTGAAGCACAATAATGTTCTTCTGATCAGAAGGCACTCACTGCAAAAGCCGGTACTGATGAAATGTGCCATTTTTTCTTCCTGTCTCATGTCTTCGTTTACCCCATTCGCCGATGCCAAAAATTCAAGAACAATTATTCTTCATTGGTCCAAAGTATTTAAGGAATAAGACTTGCAGTTGCAGCTTTATATAGTGTTAGTACTTTCCTATACACTGCATTAATCGTAAACTCTATATTTTGGATGACAAAAACGGTGCGTGTGCCTGCTATTTGAGACGTGATAACAGGTGCCCGTGCGGCAGGACGGTAGCTAGACACAAATTATGGTTTACTTATGTCTTACAATCATGTAACACGTTTCATGTTCGTATTGCAAACTGATGTGGTTTGTAGACTCTCGGTCTCAGTGCACAGTGTAATGATGCTAACTGTACGTTACTTGCGATGAGTAATTATGTCAATATAAAGTGAACAGTATAGAGACGCGGTCGTCTATGTACTGTCTCACTGAGCGTTGACATCATGTTGCTATGTGTTCATTCTTTCACAGACCGCAGAAGACTCGTGTGGACCAACTGTCCTATGACAAATGTGCCGTGAAGGCTGAGAGGTGCAAAGTCATCAAATGTGGGAACAATTATGATCCGGTTTGCGGTACGGATGGCAGAACATACAAAAACTGGTGTCTTCTTCAGTTGGCTACATGCAGGTAAACTACACAATAAATACATTTTTCAGTTCTTCCTGTTGACAATGTACTCATTCATTGATACTTTGTTCGAATCCAAAGTTGCTACAACGACAATACAATGAATTGAAGAAAATAAATGATTTGCCATGTTTCCTAAAGTATTGTAGAATTTATTATTATATTATCTTCAATTTTAGGAAGGGAATTCAGATGGCTCACTGGGGATCCTGCACAAATTACACAGAAGTTGAAATGTGTTCAAAATTGGTTTGTCCTGAAGAATCTTTGAGCGACATTCCTGTTTGCGGTAGTGATGGAAATGTCTACCGGTGAGTTACGTTTTTTTATGATTTCCTACGTTTTTCGAAAGTCCAATCTTTGCATTATCCAAGGAAAGACTGATCCAGACGTTGAGAGAAAAGAAACCTGTCGTAAAAAAGCTGATGTCTTTTAAAATGTGCGTGCTGAATTATGGTTTCTACTTCCTCTTAGTACAGCTCTTACAAAACTTTGCAAGTCACAAAAGTTTGGTTTAAGTCTGCAGTAAGCGGTAAGAGTCTGCATGAATCTTGTTTCCAAATGATAAGAATGTTCTTTTGTCGTTGTTTTGTATAATTCGTTGAGTTGATACTACGAGAAATGCACAAGGAAAACGTTGACAGTGGTTGTGATGAGTTTGACGCTAAAAATGTTGGAAGTGTGGACAGGCTGATTTTAGGGTTAATGCAACTGCGAACATATATATAGTCAGATAAGAATCACTGGATCAGTAACAAGTTTTGCCGTGCCCTTGGGCAACGTATACATCATTTAATCATTAGAACCATGATTGAGAGCTGAAAAAGGCAGTAAATGATTTATTTTGATGTGTGATAATCACCTTCCATTATGTATATACATACGTAGAATTCATCGCCCTTTTCTTTGACCAGGTCGGAATGTTCAATGCGAAAGGAGACATGTGGGCAGCGAGTAGTAGCCGTTTCACTGGACCGATGCCAAACTACCAAATTTTGTAACGCCCAATGTGAAAGTCGTCGTGAGTTCGTGTGTGGAAGCGACGGAAAATTTTATCGAAATGAGTGTGAGATGAGAAACTTGAATTGCGGGTAAGCTCTAATTCTTATTATTACCATCAACTAACATCAAGTGAAAAACCAAATTTCAACAGACTCAACGCCAATTCATGCTAGAAGACCGGCCTCATAGTAACTTTTAGCACACCTTTAAGGAAAGTGCCGTCCGTCGGTTCTAAAAAGTTCAGCTACGATGTTCATTACTTTTACTTGATGCTTCCAAAACCAAACTAAGTAATAATATGCTAGGTTGTCCATTATTTTCTAAAACAAGGAGTTCATTTGATCTCATTCGTGCATGTTTTAAACTTTTTCTCACTTTGACTTTGACCCAAGCCACGAGCAACAATAGAATGTTTACGACCGTTATTAGCTATTGTATACTCTCACTTTCTCATTTAATTATTATTTGCAATAATGACTGTAATAATTGTTTTATGAGATTCGTGGTTGTTTCCCATACCACCGTAAAATGCACTCATATTTCATAAAATATTCTACTTTTAAGTTTTTGTGCTGTCACGTTAATGAAAATGGTATCTTCACATGTAATAAGTGGTTCTTCTTTTATGATATGTAGAAAACACATGTACGTGGTTCCAATGAAACGATGCCTGTCAGCTTTTCAATTCAAAGGCTGTTCTCGCATGTGTCCTCCGGAGTTCGATCCCATTTGCGGAACTGATAATAAAACTTATTCCAACGACTGCTTTCTAGAAATGGAAAACTGTCGGTCTCGATCCTTGTCCGGAGTCAATGTAAGCTGAAACTAAACATTTTCATTTCCTTTCTCTCAATATAGACTTGCAATGAGAGTGTGAGATTTGAGAACGATGCTCAAGGAAATTTGATGAAAGACACTCACTCTGACAAATATTTAAATGTGTTTCGCTTCAGGTATCAAAGAAACATCATGGGAAGTGTGGCCAGCCAGTACAACAAGCCAAGAACTACCTGTACAGATAAGCAAAAAGCGGCGGACAGCAAAAAGCAAGCTTTAAGGCAGGGAACAATGTTAAAAGATTTCCGCTGCCGTGGGTTTATTATCTGTACAGCCTCAGTTGACTTGTTTAGTTCTCTCCAACTGCAAACTCTCTTCGTCGTTTGGCTGCCGGAACTTGAATGATGAACCTTCTGCTTCACGAAATGTGTAAAATGTCTTGTTAGCATGTATTTTTTTGTAGAGTTTGAATAGTTTCATAAGCTTCTAAGCTGTTGCAAAACTACGCTTCCGTACACCCAAGTACCACAAAAAGTCCTATGATGTTGTTTAGTTTCACTGCACCAGAATCAAGTTTTTTTTAAAAAAGCAAGACATTTTCCACATGTTGAAAGGCTACCAGACGAGCGCAATGATGATGGCCAGCATTTTTGGTGCTAACAGCCAATTTTTAAATAACATTTTTATACAGTATATATGTAAGTGGAATCGCGTGCGTCTCTGGCAAGCCAATGAATGCACTGGGTCCGGATGACCTCTTCATATAGTCTGATGTTTTGTGTTGGTAATTTTATTATTGTACTATAAATGTTGATGTTCATGTTATTACTGTTGTTACTAATCTTACTAATTATGATTACTAAATAAGCATGATTTGTATTACGTTTTTGCTACGACATAATTTTTGTTATCCGTCGTGTATTTATAATACTATTATTTCGTTCGTTAAATGGCAGTGGACTATAAGTACGTACGACTACTGCAAATTTATCGCTGACAGTTCGCAACAGCTTAACGTTTTTTTTTATATTATACTAACTGTACAGGTACGATTCGTTAGGTTTTTACTCTTGTTTTGTATTTTTGTTATTATTAGTATTTTTCGAAATTTTTGTAGAATTTCATTGACATGACATTGTATGTACATCGATTAAAAAATTCTTATTGAATGATCACCGAAATATTATTTCAGTTGTTAACATTATAAATATTATGAATGGTTATTAAAGTTTTTGTAAATTTACAACTTTATTTACGCCAATTTCATCACCCGTTCATTTTTCCGAAGTAAGTTAGAATACTCGACACTGGTTCCGGTGGAAATGCAGCCGGTGTTGTACAATTCCAACGATCCCATTGCTTTTTCACTTCAGATCGTTTCACCCAGTTTTGAACTGGGTGCATGTCTTTCAACTCATCTCGGACCTTCCAAAAGGATATCAATCACTTTCATCTCATTCTCATCACTCTTATTTCAAGATTTACAATCTAATTTTATGGTACCTTTTCAACCTCATATAAAACTCGCAAAAAATTCTTGCTAGCTAGTTTTTCTAAATCTTCGTCAGACCATCGCCCTGTTTCGATTAGAGCTGCAAACAAATCAGGATATTTGGAAACATCTTCAAGTCCTTTCGCAGGTCTGTTAAAGATTGTCTGAATGAAGTTTCCTGAATGAATGAATGATTTCCTAATACACATTTTCTTACTTGTCGGTTCCATCAAAGTCACTTCCGATCCCTTCAAAAACATTTTTGCATGGTATTATTTATTATCCAACGGTTAGTTATCATTTAAACAACATGCAGTATTTTGCATTACCCAAATTATCGATTGTTGTTTTGTTCCGGAGGTAATCTATATGATCTGCAGTAACAAATGAACTGCTTAATTGACTAATCATTAAATAGTCTCAGTTGAATTAGGATATGATATGGGGTTTACATACTGACAACGTCCTGAATTGAAGCTTCAGTTCCATCGCATCGTAGATACCCGGAAAAGAAATTCACCATAATAACTGCATCCCGTTGTCGCTAAACAAAGAATATAGATAGGTTCAATTATATTCACTTTCGTATTAAAAGTAATTCAAAATATTCTAATTCAAATGGTAACTTCATTACTGACTACATCTTTGAGAACGTTGTCCGCAATGTTGGGATCCACGTTGCATAAGCCTTTGGCTAAAGAAAATTAACAACCAAAAGAGCTGTAACTCATTCATTCATATTCAGCATAATTCTAAAATTCTGAGCATTTTTAACCTAAAGTGTGGGAAAAGATTACAGGAGCTTTGGAAATTAGCATGACATCCTTGACAGTTGGAACGGACGCATGGGACAAATCTATGATCATTCCTAGTCTATTCATTTCCCTGATGACGTCCTTTATAATATCAAAATTCATTGTTCAGTATTTAGTTTTAGGGTCAATGAAGAGAAGATGCAAGTTGGATTTTAGGTAGCGTACCTCTCCGAAAGAAGTTAAACCTTGGTTTCCTTGATTCATGGCATGATAGGAACGCATATTTGAGGGATCCACTGATGAGGAATCAACCCTACATTTCAAAACTCCACTATATAAAACGTTTGAAGCATTAAACTAACTTTATCAATCTCAATCTTCATTTGTGCTAAAATCTTACCAGGGTGTGCTACAGAACTGATTCAATGTTAAATATCTCACCCCCAATTCATAATACATGCGCAATACACTCAAGCTGGATTGGATGGAATGACCTTTCGTAAATATTCAATTTCGTTCATAATCAATTGTCATATTGACTTGTAAGCACTGCTCAATTTGTAAATCTTTCACATTACCTCCTTCTACTCCAATTAGGCTTGCTATTTTCTCTCCCTTCTCCATAACCTTCTCGATCTCTGAAATAATGTAGTCGCAGTTCATTTTACATGATAGTTAGAAAACCTTAATCAAATATTATTAAATCGTGAAAGACTTGTGAAACTAAACAAACCCTCAGCATCCGTGACTAACTCCAAATGATCACTGTAATTCGACACCAATCGTTTAATAACATCAATTTGTTCCAGTGTGAGTTGAACAGCATCTTTGTACTGACTTTCACATTCAGCTCGTGCTACCCAAAACTATTTACTTAAATGTATTAAATTAATTGTAGTTATGAATCAAAGCAAATATCATAAATATTCTTATTGTTACCTGTGCCCCAACTCCTCCTGCCTTAAGTCGTGGGATATCAGTTTGACTATAGTTATATGAACGCCACGGGTCATATTGTGATAAATTTTTAGTAAAATTGAATGTTCGCAAATCGTTATAAACAAGCCGTCGCAAATTACTGGCGAAATCATTATGTCTAAAATTAAAAGTAGAAAAATGAAAAGTATTTTTTAGCACTTAAATGTAGCAAGGTGACTTGGTACTTGGTTGTATGAAAGTGATAAATGACCGTACCCGTCAATTAGCGGAGCTTGAGAAAGGATCATTTTTGCTTTTTCTACAGGCGTTAATGATTCTTCCGTAAAAAAGAATACCATAAACACGATTGTTGCCACTGTTGCAAGTACCAACAATAGCGAAACCGTTGCTATGATACGATTTCCTGAGGAGTGCATTGCGTAATTTTATAAAATGCCAATTCACGTTAAACAACTAACAAAAATTTTTTTAACTATAAAAACGAAACTTAAACCCACTTACTTTTGAACCTATCCATATTCTATTCACACGTTTCGTGTCCAATAGTCCAATAGTGTATGATTTCGCTACGTTTAATCAAAATATATATTTTAATTCTCCACTTTCTCGTTCGGAAGTTGCAAAATAAATGAATCGTTGTAACGATGAAATGGTATACAACGACGGCGAAACATTGTAGAATCTATTAATATATATTTGTCTAACCTAATCAATTGAAACGAAAATGTGCTTATAGTTCGCTTAAGGCAATTGAATTGGCATTGTGCTGTACGAGTTTCGGTTAATCATTTTGACCCTGATCCGCAGCAATAGCAAAGACATTCGCTCAACTTTAATGCAGAGAAGCATCCTAAAATACTGGTTTCAAGAGTTACACGAAGAAAAATAAATAAAATGCTGTATGCGCATTTTTAGATTTACGTCTGATTTTCCAGTAAAGACAGTAGATTCTGAAGATGTTCAGTAAATGGTGAAATGAAGCGTATAAGAAATGCACTATTGTAACAGCCATCACTACCATTTTTATAAGTTATTGGGCTTATTTTATTTTCAAAATACGATAAAGTAACAAAGTGTTGATATATATAATGATGAGATACTTCAGCATTGTCATCAGAAAAAATTCTAAATTAAAATGAATGAAGTGAAAGGTATAAGGTTTAGGTACGAAACTGTTGTTTTCCTACGAATTCAAGCTCTCAGTGTCTCACAATCAGTCGTTTAAAGAGGCTCATATCCATGTCTTTGCCATTGACGTCGTCCAACAAGGTACATTATAAGAACAACAACGATGAGCGCTAAGAGGCTGCTTCCAACAGCAATTGCGACGGTGTTGGATCTTACACGATCAGGTTCCAATGCACAAGTAAATTCTGGACTGAATTCCTCATCGTCGTTGTCGACAGTTTCTCGAAATGCTTCAAGTTTCAATTGTGCGAAGCTAATTCCAAAATTGTCGTTTTGAGGATCTGACAAATTTTGTCGTGCGTTGCACTTGAATGATCGTTTCACATCAGTGAGGAAGACGTTCAAATTTGTCATTGTGTGTGATTCTTCCATTTCAGCAACTACAATAATTCGGATTATTTTTAAATTAATCCAATCAATGCTAAAGGCACATATATCATTAAACTGATTATTTGTGATATTTGAAATTGCATTTTTTACCAGAGCCAGGCTGATTATTTATTAAAGATTCGTTGAGAAATTCCCCAGCGTAAAATGTGATTTGCAGTTCTTTAAGAATGTACATATATTTGGTGAGTCTCCACATTTTCCCGTAAGTGACTAATTTTTGAAATACAAGTCTTAGAACATTGTGTCCGAGTTGCTTGGTATTTTGTGAAACGGCTTTCCATTTTAAGTAAAGCTGAACTTCAGATCCATTTTTATTAGGACCACAATCGGCCCAGGCTTCTGCGTCACTTGGAACATCTAATGTCGCACGTGATTTGACATTTTTATGAACCAAGGATTGAAGTGTTGAATTCAGCGCAATGTGGAGTTGAATGGATCCTTGCAGTAGAATGCAAGTCAAATTGCCCCGTTTTGAATCCACTCCTTTCCATTTTCCGAAATTACGTGGAAATCTATTTGAATACGAGTCTGAATGATGTGCATTAAACCCAGTTTCAGTGGTTGCTTTCATTTCCCATTGCGTATTTTCGTTATTGTCACTTGTATTACGTCCATTGGGAATTTTCTTGGTCGTTTCCGATGCCATGGGCCCTGAAACTGCAATGACAGAGCTAGCAAAATCACTTTGGCTTTGTGAGTGTGAGCTGGAAAAAGCTCTTGGGAGCCCTGAATTTGAGCTGGAAGAATCATTTGCCTGGCTTTCTGAATCTGAGCTGGCAGGAGTGGATTGCATCTTTATATCATTCCCATTTTCTGTGGGCTTCTGTTTAGTGTATACGGAAAAAGATTCAACTGTCGTTAGTTGTTTTTCCGAAGCAGGGTTGTCTGTTTTTCTTAATGCAGTTGAATCTCCAGTGGTACTTGTTGACATATCAAACTGTGAGCCTGTAATACGATCGGTAGCAGTTTCAGATGTTCCACTAATATCATTCGTCTCCATAGTAGATTTTTGCATTTGAACGTTTTTTTCAGTTCTTGATTCAGAATTAAAGGTGTTCTCATCATCATCGTTAGTTGTATATGGGTGCAAACCAAAACTTGAGGTGTTCTCATCATTTGCGTTCGATACAGTTGTCACCAAGTATTCATCTGTCACTTTAGTGTTAGATGTAGAATCATTCGATTCAACTTGAGATGCAGTTGTCGTATCAGATTTCTCATTCTTTCTCTCGGTCTGAGCTTTGCTATTTGATGCCTTTTGTGTCACACTAGAAGCTATATTTATGTCCTTTGTTTCCGAAGTAGATTCTTGTCCTTGATTTTTTGAGTAACTTTCAGTGTTTGATTCAAAACTTGAGGTTTTCTCACGACTGACATTCGGTATAGTTGTCGGTATGTGTTCATCTCTCGCGTTCATCTTAGATGTAGAATCATTCGATTTCACTTGAGACACTTTTGTTGGAACGGATTTCTCATCCTTTCTGCCAGTCTCCTCCGTCATACGACCTGTCGTCTTTTGACTCTTTTGTCTCACACTGGCAGTCGAAGTTCCAGGTATACTCATGTCCATCGAAGACCTTGATTCTTGAATTTTTGAATAATTCTCAGTTCTTGACTCAAAATTAGAGGTTTTATTTTCATCATGATTTGACAAAATTGTCGATGTGCGCGAATTATCTTTCACACTGACCTTGGATGTGGAATCATGCGATTGCACTTGAGACGCCAAGGTTGTACCGGATTTCTCATCCTCTCTTTGAGTCTCCGTCTTCCCATTGCTTGATGCCTTCTGTCCCTCACTTGTAGTCAAAGTTCCGTCTACTTCATTCGTCTCCACCGTGGACCTCGACTCTTGAATGTTTGAATAATTGTCAGTTTGAGTATTGATAGATGAGATTTTCTCTTCATTGACATTCGATAAAGTCGATATGTATTCATTTGTCTCGGCAATCTTAGATGTAGATTCCTGCGAATTTACTAGAGACACCAACTCCGTCGTACTGGGTTTCTCATTCCTTTCTTCAGTTTCAGCCTTTGTACTTGATGTCTTTTGTGAAACCCTAGTATCGTTTTCTGCTGTTTTTGACGTCGTCTTTTGCGTCACACTAATATTGCCTTTCGTTGCTTTTTTCGTTGTCGTTTTAATATTATTTGAAAATCCTGTTGTTGTTTCCGTCAATTCATTGTTGTTTGGGGTATCGTTAGCTTGTTGAGTTGTTGTAGTTATTTTGTTTGTCATTTGTTGACTTTCTTCCAAAACGCCATTTTGCTCTTGACCAGTCACAGTGCTCGTAGCAGTACTGTAATCTGAAAGAGAGACACATTCATTTTTCCAAAATTTCCAAAGATTTACTTTCAAATTTAATGCACATTTGCTGAAAATAAGTAATTATCTCAACCTTTGAAACTAGCAGTTGTCAATGTCATGAAATGAGTTGATTCTGATGATATAACTGAAGTGCCATTATTTGAAGGTGAACTTTCACTCACTGGAAACGTAGAACTCACTTGACTATGAATCAAGGGTAGAAACAAGTATATGAGAACAATGTAAGCTGAGGAAAGTTTCTCCTTTCTTCCCATTTTTGACTTATGCAAATTGTAAAGATCAGAAAACACAAGCAAACGGAGGATTGTTAGCTTCACCGTGAACTTGGTAGATACATTCATACATCACTTGTGGAATATTACGTTCGACTCACGTTCGACTCTTGAAATAACACTGAACAAAAAACACGATATCAAATATGATACGAATTATTGTGGAACAAGTGACTGATAACCGTCGAAGGTAATGTGTCCATTCCTTCCCTTACTGCCTGATATTGTCCACGATCCACGATGTTCTGCTCTCTGTTATACAAAGTAGATTTATGATTATTGTGTGCTCTGGATGATGAAATGAATGTTTTCATGGCTTGTCTGCATGGACTTTGACTAATCTCATTTGAAGATGCTTGCTCTTGAACGTGCTATAGAAAACTCTATCGCATCACTACGGCATGCGTTGTCTTGTATGTTCACTCTATCGACTGTATGTGTAATACTTCATTGAACTCACAGTACAGACCAACGATAATAAAAAACATGCTATCATCAGCGTTACTTGTACTTCAAACGTTCAACCCATGATCATATATGAACAAAGGGGTGTTACAAGTGCGATATTTGAATAACAAATAACAGTTCAGCTTTAAATATTTTTTAATACATTTCATTGGTTTAGGTTGCTATCACATTATTGACATTTCATTACTTTTTCACAGCATTCAATTTGAATTTCATATCACAATGCACTGCAATGAGTAAAAATCGGTAGTAAAACAGTTCTTTATCTTAAGGTGAGATTTTTCTATAAAAGCTTGCATTCGAGTACAGAAGATGAAGCGTAGCGTGTTACTGTTACATTTACTGAAATCTTCTGTATGGAGTGGAAGTAGCGAATACTAAATTATTTTTATAAAACAAACCATTTTTTCCTCGTCGTGACTGTTGAAGTTTGGCGATGACTATTACAAGCAAAATTATTATAACACCAGCGCTCAAGCCAACCGCAATGATCGTTGCCGCTGTATTACCTAGTTTCGAGTTAACATTAACGCATTCAAACTGTTTCTTGGTGTCTCCGAAAGCCCAAAATGAAATTTCATTAAAGGTTAATTGAACTCTATTAGATAGTAGGAAAACTTGTTCCTCATGGCAGATGTACGATGAACCAACAGGAGTGGTAAACTGTCCAAAGTCGTCAACATGAAATTCAAATGTAGTGTCATTTGTATGCAGAACTATTTTAATATTATTCAACACGTACTCCGCAGCACTGACATTGAAATCCTGCCATTCGCTATAAAAATTCGTAACAAAGACTAAACTCATAGAATTGGACAGCTCAGAAGCTGAGTCTTGCCAGGAAAGTGTGATTTCTTTGTAGTCGCTCAATGCAGAGTTACATGTCCCAGACGCATTTGCGTCCTTGGGAACAATCCATACGTTTTTATTAGGTTGATTAGACGAGCTGACATTCATTGTAATTGTAGTAACAATAAATGTTCCACTCATCTCCAAGCACGGCTGACTGCTTTCATCAGAAATCGTCCACTGAGGATTCCATCCAAATAAAGTACCGTCGTTCAACGATGTTTCGGAAGTACCAATTGACATTTCATGATCGAATAGCATCCTAGGTTGACTACCACTGCTCATTCGGACATATCCAACAATCAAGAATACCAATGTTAAAATGTTCCAGTACATATCGTTCACCTGGAAATTGCAAATGGAGAATTAACTAATAGTTCATATATATACGGTAAGGTAATAAGTGTATTAGAACTTTAGAACGCAAGATTACACTTACGTGGTTTAAAAGATGACGAAAAACAAAATGCATGAGAGAGAACAAAACACCAAGAGAATTCACCGAACGATTTCTTTCAATAATTCATTTTAATTTCCAGCGAGAATTTATTGAAATTACTTAACTAGAATTAACCATTATTTCCACCGCAATAACCAGCAGACCAGCTTATCTAGAGTTTACTTTTAATTTCTGTCTCACTAGTCTCACATCATTATTTGATGTGTCCAATGTGTGGTGATTCGATAAGCGTTCATTTTCAAGTTATCGCTATAATTTATCAGGGTAAGATAATGATGAATCCAAAGTCTCAAATTGTAATCCTATGATAACTAACCAGCTTTATTTATTGTGTTTTTAATGTTCATTAAAGTATGCTTGAAACTGATGAAACAAAACTTGTGTTAATATTGTCCCCTGAAATTAAGGATTTTATGATAAATAATGCCGTAAATAATATCCTTCTTTCCGGGTTAACCAAAAGTACTGATTGAACTTAACAAAATATAAAGGGTTCCATTATATTTATTTCATTTTTGTATTGTAAGGATACAGTCACAAAAAACTAGTCATTGAGTTCTTTGAGTCCTAATATAATTCTATGTAATTTGAAGAATTTGGCATTTCCGTTAATACGTTGCACATAATAACAGACTGAATGCAGTAAAAATACCAAATGCGTGCGTGAACATGTGAAATAAGCAGGGTTTTAGAATTAGCATCATATGAGTGCAAAACGACGTTGCATAAAAAGTTATGGTGGAATGCAAGATTAAGAATACAATAAGGACGTAGCAACAACAACCTTCTACTTCCATAACTTCCACAAGTGTCCATAATTCGAATTTTGGGACGAGCACCCAACAATGACAAAAGCTTGAGCTTCATAATTCTCATTACGTACATAACTGTAATTTAAAAGTTACAAAACATTAATGTTGACATTACTGATTAATAAAAAGTGCGTTGTTACCTTCATGAAGGAATGCAAAGTACAAATGACAACATCTTTATATTCCTCACATTTGTCCGACTTTTGATACTCTATATGAACTATTTATGAGCAAGGATTAGATTGCAATTGTAGTCATAATTTCTTCATCTTATGCATGTAAAAAAAATACAGCACACTAAGAAAGATTAAAATATATAATAAGAATGCGGTACGTATATCAACCTGAATTTTGGCAGTGTGACAAGAAATTCAGAGCGTCATCCATAAAGTCTACTTGAATGCTTCCAACAAGAAATTTGATGGTATTCATGATACTCACAGACCCTGTGTCCGTAATAATCCCCGACTTTGACATTGTACATTTCATAATACACTGAAAAAACGACATATTTATTAACAATAGATAATACGCTTGTTACTATAGATATTACAGTGTATATATCCAATGACAGAAAATTTTTGTAAGACACTTACAAACATGTGCTCCGACCTTTCTTTTCCAAACTTATAACCCAATTCTTTTATGCATTCCACTAGTTTTTTCATTTGGTCCTTCATCAACATTTGCATCGGTTCCGTGCACCCTTTACGAATTTCTTTTTTACCCTGTTGCATTTCATTTTATTGATTACAAAAGAAAATAAATACTGTGAACGATGCTCGAAGTGTATGATACTAGATTAAGCAAGCTTACGCCAGCACTGCAACAAATCACGAAACTTGTAAAAATGATGGTAGCAGCTTTAAAAAATGTGGTTGCCTTGAACGCCATTACCAGTCAATGAAATGACCTACCAGACCCGCCAAATAGCCGATGAAACTGACAAGGACTGAAGCCAGGACTCCGATGACAGCAGTTGATATTGGGAAAGGGCACAGATTCTCACGTGCAAAATATGCAACATTTCTAGATGCATGCAACAAAAATGCTATATTATTTCCGAACTCGTAAACGATTCTGATTGTATGAGGCATACTATAAAGTTGATGAAACAAGATGATAATGCCTCAAAAATGCCTATGATTCTCTTCAAGGTATGAAATCGTGGAAAGTTACAAAAAATGCGAATATGATTGTAGAACTAAGGTGGTTTCATCCTCTTTGAATTTAAAGTATCCTTAAATTACTGAAATCACAGCTAGGAAAAGCGACAAACAGGAACTCCTTTGTTGTGCTACCAGAACGAAGTCTACCTCTTTTGAATTCCGTATTTAGGTAATTCATATCATATGACTATGAGAATAAAATACCAAAGACAACTAATAATGTCAGCGACAATTTTTATACCTTAACACGTTACAGTACAGTCAATTATGAGTCATAAAAACCCATGTCACAAGTTTTTTTATATGTTAAAAGATAAACTACAAACCGCGGTTTGAATGAACGTCCACATGCAGCAGAGAAAATACATTAAGAGGAGAGGCAAACACTAAAAACTGTACATATAAATTCATCGTAACCGACATTCTACGTATATAAAATGCATATTACAATGCCCTTTTGTAAAAACACTTTCACAATATCATAAGAAAAACAACAAAAATTATAATTCATTAGAAGTATGTATGGTCATCAGGATGCCTTAACGAACAATGGGCTTTTTTGTTCTAGGAGAAACTCTGCGATCCGGAGCCGATGTGGGTGTGATATCTTTATTTTCTTGAGGTTTGCCCTTAACCGGTGTTTACTCAGATACGTCCGATGCGGTAACATCAGCTTCCATTGTCACTGTTGCTTTTCGAGTTGCTGTTGGCTGATCTGGTGGTTCATCCGGTAACGGTAATTAATCATTATTTCCACCGCAAAAACCAGCAGACCAACTTATATCTAGAGTTTACTTTTAATTTTTGTCTCACATCATTATTTGCTATGTCCAATTTGTGGTGCTTCAATAAGCGTTCATTTTCAAGTTATCGCTATAATTTATCATGGTACGATATAATGATGAATCCAAATTCTCAAATTGTAATCCTATGACAACAACTAACCAGCTTATTTATTATGTTTAATTAATGTTTAATATTCAATTACAGTGTGATTGAAACTGATGAAACAAAACTAGACTTGTGTTAATATTATCTCCTGAAATTATGGATTTTATGATAAATAATGCCGTAAAAAATATCCTTCCTTCTTTCCGGGTTAACCAGTTCCGGGTTCAGCAATACCACCATTATTCGCAGTTGATTCAGTCGATACTTTATTTTCTTCCCACAATGGAATGTGAGAAGTTCTCATGTACGGATGTTGACGTGGTGCCAACAGTCGACGTCCCGGGCGCTTTTTCAACTCAAATTCTTCCGTAGTATCCAATTTAGCTGTTGACGGAAGAATGTCTTCCTTTGATTCAGGAGCAGTCTTTCTAACTCGACTAAAACTAAACGTTTTGGATCGAGAGGAAGCTGCCATTTCAACAATAGTTGAATTGTCCCCAACTTTTTGTGGGATATCTGAGTCTGAGATAGCAATTATCTGAAGAGATTCTTCCTTCCCTTTACCAACTTCCTGTAAATATCCAGCCGCTTCCAGTACATCATTAATGTTAATTGATTCTGCTCCTCTTTCTCCTGTTGTCGGACGAAGTGGATGCGACATGTCAGAGGCAGTCACAAACTCCGGTGGAGTTGCTTCCGATATGACGATAAAAGTATCAGATTCCGATTCATCAATTGCTTTCACCTCCAGTTTTGGCACGCCGGAACGAAAACTATGCACCATGTGAATGTGCTCACACATTATTTGATAAGCGCCAAAATCTGAACAGGAGCAAAGATAATTATGAGCGCAAACCCCACACTCCGTGCATACATTTTTACAGCCACAACAGCTTTGGACGTCAGTGACTTGATAATCTCTCCAACTATCACTAGTATGTACTGACACACTCCAAGAAAGGTGGTCGTCGTCTGGTACAATTTTTGCATCCTTATCCAACATAGCCAACTTATGTCGCAATTGTATTTCATCTTGCACTTGACAAAGCCTTTGATCTCCTTTGAACACTCGTTTGGATCGAAGGAAACATTTATCGTATCCAATCTTCAGTATTTCATCGATACTTTGATTCAATTTTCGAGTTCCCTTGAAGCTAACGAACTTCTTCAGCTTGGCGAACGAGTCGGCTACAAATATCGTATTCACAGGTGTACCAATACGATAACAGAGCGCCCACTCTTTCACGGTAGACATCCACGTTTTATTAAAGTTCATTAAAAACTTGTCGGAATTTGGGATGGATTTGAAGTATTTCGTCATGTTTTCTTCCCATTTCATGAGTTCGCTTTCTTTTCGTTCAGTTAATATTGATTCCACATAAGCCCATGCCTTTGTTCGAGCTTCTTCATTGGTAAGGGAATGATTGACCAGCACACGAAGTTCCCTTCGTACCTCAAACTCGTTCTGCAATAGCATAGGCTCACATCCAAATGCGTTGCACCAAAGTTCATGAAAGTTTTCTCGAGGTGCCATGAGGTAGTGAGTGTATACATCTCCACATTCTGTTCTTACCACACGGAAAAAATTGGTAATGACTCGAGGAGCTACAACATCCGTTATCATCCAAGCAACTGGAATGGCTTCTCTAAAATCATCGAGTACCATTAGAAATACCAATTTCAAATCGTTCAGTTTTCCTTCTTGGACATCGATACCAACAATATGTGAGAAGTTCAAAAATATCTGTCGCTGAACTGGCGTCTGAATGACAACGCAAAAGTCGCTCTCTCTGAATCCTTTGGTAACCGACCCAACAGTCGGGGCTATTTTACCCACTTTCTTGTACAGCAAAACGGAGGGGCCGGATTCGCCATTCTTCTGATTCTGCAACTTTTGAACGCATTCTTCAACAGACTTGCTAATTTGGATGATGGGATCGACATAAGGAACAGGTTCCGGTTTCGGTTTTACGACTTTTTCTGCGTCAACTTTATCATGTTCAGAACGGACAGATTTCTTACGTTTTACAGGCGATGGCTTTGGAGTCATTTCTTCTGTTGGTTTCTTGCTTGGTGACTCGCTTGTTTTTCTCTTTCGGGGGCTCATTGGCGTGTTTGTTTCCTTCTTTCCACATTCAGTTCCAACATCATTGACACTGGTGTCCTTACACTTGCGAGCATTCAACATTTTTTGAACAATAACGTTTTCCCTCTTCGGACGAAGAGAATATGTTCCTAAAATAAATTTCGTTATTTAAATCATGTAACTAATAATTTCGAATTAAAGTCAAATCGTATGCTAAACCAACCTTTAACAACAGTAGTGGACTCATTCACAGTTTTGTCCATATTTTCCATACTAACAACGTTTTCCCTCTTCTGACGAAGAGAATATGTTCCTAAAATAAAATTAGTTATTTAAATCATGTAACTAAAAATTTCGAATTAAAGTCAAATTGTATCTATATCTATGCTAAACCAACCTTTAACAGCAGTAGTGGACTCATTCACCGTTTTGTCCATATTTTCCATACTAACAACGTTTTCCCTCTTTTGACGAAGAGAATATGTTCCTAAAATAAATTTCGTTATTTAAATCATGTAACTAAAAATTTCGAATTAAAGTCAAATTGTATCTATGCTAAACCAACCTTTAACAGCAGTAGTGGACTCATTCACAGTTTTGTCCA
>JABASF010000157.1:0-61050 GCA_019776145.1 Harlomillsia oculata | reverse complement strand
GTATATCCAAAGAAAAATAGACTCCAAATGAATAATGAATTTACTATAGCAGTTACACAAAGGTAATCGTGTGCAAGTTGGTTCATGAAATGTTTAGCATTATAGTCTTACCCTTAAAAATCTTAATTAATGGATTTGTATATTTGGAGTCTATTCACGTGCATTAAATACATGTCATTATTCATCTTGTTTGATTTTTTATCTTCTTTTACCTGGAAGAAATACAATTTTATTATTATTGCTCCACTCACTCAGCACTCTATGAGCGTTTTAGTGGAGTCTATACAACCAGAATCACTAAAGCTCGTGTGCTGTGCAATAATACGGAATAATATAACGTAGCAATTAATTAAATTATGCACGTGTATCGCAAATGGACGTAATAACTAATAACATTGCAAAATGCCAAGTTTTTCCAGCTATATACACTGATACTTATCCCATTTAACTTATGCCTTTGGGTAATCAGTGAATGCTCATTAACATTGAGTATGTCTAAAATGGAAAAAGAGAGAATCAAGAATCACACGTACTTTCCCCTTGCAATTAAAACACGTGTACTCGAATTTTGAACAATGAAACATTAAATGCATCCTAAGAAGAATTGTGGCACAGTGCTAAACGGTTGTTAGCTTATCGTTAGCGTATTACATAATTAGGATTATTAAATAAAACTTTTAACAAGTGAGAAGAAAAGTCTGAGAGCAGGAAATGCTGAATTATTGAAATATTATGCTATAACGTGTGTGCTTTAAGTTAGGTAGTTATTATTATTACCATCATTACATAAAAGGCTGTGAGTGTGAGATTTTATATTTCTTACCATTTCTTTTAAGCTTTTTGTCTTTCTTTGGTGGTCGACCGACTTTTCTTTTGGGTGGAGACACATGACAAATCTCCGTAGACAAACTTCCACCGGAAGACTTGGAGTCCATTTCGGAGTCAATGTCGGTAGTGTAAGAGACACAATCTAAAGTAATTATTACATCCGAAAAAAGGTTGTTATTGTTGTAGTTGTTTAAGAGGTAAAAGATCATACATAATACAAGAGCTATAAAATGAATTGAATGATTGAACAAACCTGAGGTACTGGGAGATTCTCCTTTACGGAGAAAGAGGTCATAACTTGGGTCATAGGAAGGGTCATCCCAACTGTTGTGGCAGTCGTGATGATTGGTGGGATGACAGACATTGAGACTCGGGTCCTCTGTGAATGAGGAAGGCAACGAAAGGTGGTGGGCATGATGTGGTGTGTGATGCGTATGATGAGTAAATGGTCCACTCATGTGCACCGGGCCGGGTGACCCGCTATGACTGTCTCCACTGACAAGAACGCCTCCAGAACCATGTCCATTGAGACCTTGACTGTGATGCTGAGGATTGAACTCATGAAGAAAGTTGTCGTAAGTGTCTGGGAACGGAGGCGGACCTTCCGACACTGAAAACCAGTCAACATACAAACCTATTACGCTACATTCCAAAATTACACTCTTGAAATGACCTTCTTTTGTGCATTTGAATGTCAAAACTTTGAGTTTGAATTTGAATTTGAATCAAACGACTCTTTCAACTCAACAGCTACTACATAATTTTACATTATTAACATCCGAAGCATTCATCTGTATCATTTAAAAATAGGTGACTTAGTTAGTACTCCTCTTAGTTAAAAAAAATCCTTCTCACCACAATGATTGAGGTTTACGTTTACTTTGTTATGCTTTAATGCTTTTTATGACCACTTGACTTGAGTCTTAAAAGATGAGCAGATGACCACAAATGCATACGTTTTTCAATGAAGCTCAATTTCAAGGAATACTTCAACTAGTTATAGAACAGTCGTTTTTGGCGTCATGATCTCCATTTTAAAACTTCTAATCCTGTTTAGAAGTAGAATGAAATCAAGAGAATGTTTCCATTCGTCTTCCTTACGTTTAAATGTGGAGTCCATAGTGTTGACAGCATTGAAATTGTCCAGCATGTGACAATCGGTGGTACAGTACGCATCTCCCAAAGACGGAAGTGCTGTTAGGTACGGGGAACTTTGAAAATGACAGTCATTCCTTGTGTGATGAATTGTAGACGGTGACGAAGCTCCCATCATTGACGGATCAATGAGGTCCAAAATATCCGTTTCCAACTTGGTTTGCTGAGGATTCATATCATGCTCCCATATACTTGACACGGGGAGATAACAAGACTGGAATAAGCAAGAGTGTTTTCATATTTAGTACCAAAAATAAGCTGTTTTATCAATTTATTATAATGGAATAACCGCATTTTATTACAAATCATGAAACATTTAATTTGAAGAATTGCAGCATTCTAGCGGAATGTGCGTTCCAAGCATCGTTATTTGTCAAGTTGTGATTAGCTATCATAGTTGCGCACACGAGTCATACAAACGCGTACGTCATTGCAACATCCGATTACGTTTGCGGATTTATTTGAGTGTACCGAATTACTCATGACATGACATGCCACAGTCAAACTTTTATGACCTTTGTCATCCAATGTAAAATGGCTCTTGAAGCGTAAAGTTTAAGTTTATGGCATGTGCTGATCTGTCACCTAATGCCTAAACTGATTTCGATCCAAGTATAAGAGAGATCAGATGTCAAGGAATGTTTTGTCCCAAAAAGTACGTATTCTTCCACAATAGCTTTGCTTTTCGGTACGGTAGGTAACATAGAAATGTACAGGATTGAAACGGACAGACTCGTTGCATTATTTTGCTTTATTTGAATCTTCCTGACGTATGAGAGTTTAGCGGCACATTCTTGAGCAGCCAGTTTCTTGTGTCATGACGAGAGAAATCTATATTTCTTGAGTCAGGGCTACTTAATCACTCTGGAGAATTTGGCACGTCGTGAAGGACTCTTTGTACGTTGATTCCGTAAGGAAACCCTGAGCAATAGCTCAGATAGAGTAGACATGGACAGCATTTCTTCGTGTCAGTCAGCTCAAAAAAACCCTTTGACTTTACTAAAAAGTGAACTGAAATGACAAATCCGTGAAGGGAAAGGATAAATCCTCTCATCGTCCAATTCCTGTCATCTGTGCATACATCTCCGATGCGCAATGGATGGGGGAAACGAGTTTTTTTTACACAATTTGTACTTTTGTACCCTTCTGCCTATATCTGGACAAGTCTAATCAATTGTCATAGTCATAACGCTCAAGTTGCTTACCTCGTTGACAATATTCATTGGCACGACAGGACTCCGGGATGAAGTCATATTGCAATCCAACATATTGAGCACACGGACTGATCAGCCTGTATTGTACAAAGAAAAGAAAACACGTTGTAGATACACCATATTCAAGTACATGCAAAACCGAATAAGAACGAAAAGCGCGTCATTCCCTTGTCTCATTTAATTATCATTCATACACGTGCGACTAAGCGTTTTTGTGGGATTTTAGGATTTTCCCTACAATGTAAGTATTATAATCTCAAAGAAAAATCACATTTTTCAAAAACATCTTTTCCACATCGTACGCTACTATGTCAACTTTGAGTGACAAATACGCCAATGCATTATAATACTTGACTGCTCTACTCTGCTTGACTGAATCAGTTTACTAATGCTATAGTAGTATTTTGCATGCAAATTGGGACCAATAATTCCATCCGTTTGACATTTTACTCTCATGAGCTCATCCCCAAGTCATGCGACACATTTCAGCATACCAAACAACTTTGAGTATTAGTAAAATCATTTAATAATAGTAATTCACAGTTGAAAGCTATCGACGTACAAACTTAAAATTTCAACAAAATAGTCAAACCAACATTATTAGAAAGAAAAACCAAACCTTGCTCCAAATAAAATGTCCTAGCCTATTAGACATGTATTATAATATTATAGTAGTAGCACAACTGTAAAAACCACATCATCGTGGTGAAGGACAGACTACTATAATTATTATAAAATTCAAACTATGGGCTTGTCATGAGAGCAAGGAACAAAAAGACAATTTTTCTACAGTATCACGTCTTCATTTATAATTATTATAGTCAGATTCCCGGTACTAGAGTGTTGAGTGTAAAAATCCTACTTTTCCAAAACCACAAAAGTGGTTTTCTGTCACTTCTGACTCGCTCATAGTCCTTCAAGTTGAATTTACTATGGAAGTAAACAAAAATCAGTGTCGTTTCTTCAATCAAAACTAGACTATATAAACTCACACTTCAAGTTTCCGTTACATTTTTTTCGTATTCCCATTCAGACAGACTGAGAGTCACCTAATTTTTTGTTTTTAGCTTTCGTTTCCGAATACACTTGTAAAGCGGATAGGCGAGGCAATCGGAGTTGACCAAGATGGAACACAAACACGACGATGTTCTGCTGCGTACCGGTTGCTGGTATTATTAGTGGTTTTGTGTAACACAGTCGACTGGGATAAACTGACTTACTTGACTGATTGGGGCAATGTGACATGAAAACTCAAAATGGTGAGGAAGATCACAAAACGGTTAATTAGTTGTATCGATTCGTTTGTATTCGCACACTTGACTAAAAACGTGCAGAATATATACACAATACATAATACACAGATATTCAAAGTAGGTAGTATGCGATGATGATGGTGACAGTGACAGCAGTTTTAAGAAGAGCTGTTGTTCACCCTACGTGACCACACGCTACTGCAAAGTCCAGTCCAGAGCCTTTTGTTAGAAAAT
Organism: Harlomillsia oculata; assembly: GCA_019776145.1. NCBI lineage: Eukaryota > Metazoa > Arthropoda > Collembola > Entomobryomorpha > Oncopoduridae > Harlomillsia > Harlomillsia oculata. The sequence continues at coordinate 56,366 of JABASF010000157.1, read as the reverse complement.
CACAATTCAGCAAGAGCAGTTTTAGTGACATGGCCAGATTGCGGAAATAAAATAACCGCAGCGGTTCTGATTGGGAACCTCCCTTCATGCACATATAGTAGATTTTACTTAGAGCTCTAAAGCCTCATCATTTCTATTCATAGTTTGAGCCTTCTTCATTCTTCTTCTTGTGCCCACTGAAATCACAAAAGGATGAGATTTTGCCACCACACAATAGCCACACAAAATGTTAAAGAAGAAATAAAAACTCTTGTACTGGTATCTTCGTTTCTTTTTGGTTTTACAATGTTTCACGGGATTGATTCATTAATATTCCGTTTCTACACTTTATATAACGTTGTGTATTACCCAACAGCACCGGAGCAGAACAATTTTTACAATTAATTATTCTCCTGCAATCATGTATTCAACGTTTATTTTGTCTAAACTTTCAATTAACTCGTATTCTAACGATGACTGATGATGTGATGATTTATGTGGAGCTCTACTAAACTTCTAGTGCTAAACTACTGCTACACAGTCAACGATATTGATATTATCATTCTGAAGATAAATCCGTTATGTAGCATTTCCTAATCAAACTTGTTGTCCTCGTCCATTTTATGTCATCTTTGATGAATGCATGGATACTGGTGACCTAACGTCTCAGGCTATATATGACTTAATTACTCAGATTAACCACGGACATAAGCAATCCACATGAACAGACGCTGCTGACTACTGAGGTTAGAAAATACTTACGCATTCTTCTTATTGCTTCACTTGAACGGAGAAAATCTCAATGGTGTTGAGATTGAGACAGTTCAAGTTGAGAGTGCACCGTGAGTCAGAAAGCACATTATAATGTTCAATGTCGAAAATTTTTCATGCAATCTGGGAAATGAATGAAATAAACGTCCATGGTCGTCACTACTCACTGTACTCACTAGCAACAGCAGTGTCACACAAGAAGTTTCAATAGATTGCAACGTGTTACTTGACCACAAGAAGCACTGAGAATTGACTATTGGCTTGTAATGTCTAAGAGTCAAAAGACAAGGGTCATTTAACTCCACTGTCTTTTGCAATTAGTTCATAAGCTCATTGCAGTAATAAGTAGTTAACCCACGCTTAACAATTTTAAGATAATGACAAAAGACGGCTTGGAACATTGACATTAGCTACCTTATCTGTTCCTTCTGGTTCTCAACAACCGACTAAACTGAATGCATTTTTAAAAAACCATCCGCGACTGTTATCTCCTTTAAAATTATTCAAAACTTGGTGGTCCTATACTAGAATACGAAAAAAATGTTGATAAAAATTGGGGTAGTTTTTCAAAATACCGTTCACAACACACACCACAGTTTCATAGTAACTTGAAAATGTAGCTCGACACCACTGCACAAAATAGAGTTCAACACCCAGACTCAACTTACTTAGTTACACCCATGTTGACCACATTAGTTGTCACAACTCATTGTAGGATGATGTAACACATAGTATAAACATTAAAAAAGGGTTTTTTTGCTTGCTCTGAATGTTGACATGGAACATGGAAGTTAACATTGCAAACATTCAGTTCAACGACGGAATAATTGTCAAAAAAATATACAAATTCATTGTAAATTATAAAACTGCATGTAACCATTGTATAGTAGGTTAATAATCATTTTTTATGACTTTGTGTTTCTGTGTGTGTTTGCTTTTTTATGAGGTTTTGGGTGTTACACTACGCATGCCATAACAATAACAATTGTGACCCCGCTCCTCCTTCTCCGGTGGGGCATTGCGACATATACTCAACGGGGACGATTGCAAAAATTTAATTTAAAAACGATAAATTATTATAAGTATGCTGCAAAAATATGCTGGGACGAAGAGTATAAAAACGAAGACGAAATTGCTGATTGTGAATTGCTGAGATTGTGACTTGTTGTATAAGAAGGAAAAGTATCAGATAAAGAGTAATACAAAATGTGGGTATAGTATAAATTGTAAATTCTCAAAATGCCAAATGAACTCATCATTTAAGAGGTTGTGTATGAGAGAGAGAAAGGTATGCGAGCAAAGGAAGAGGAGACAAAGGCGCGAGTGAATTCCAGCAGGTGAGCAACTGTCCAGATAATTCATAGACCTCTCTCAACAACGGCGGCTTATCAGAGACTTTATAGAAAAATGGGCATGCATTCACATTCTGTAAGTAACGTAAGAAAGACAATCCGCTCATCTCCCTCGAAGAGAAAACCTTCGACATTGGCGCGTCAACATGGAACATAGCAGTGCGAACACAGCAGCCAAAAGAGTCAACGTCGACGATTTTCATGAGATAATGGGCAGAGATAAGAGACAAATACGTGAAGGTGCTGATGAACGATAAGGCATTTTGAGTGATTTAACTTGAAGAGGCGACATTTTTTGTCAGTACACCTTTTGGGTCCAGCTAGGCCAGCATCAGCATACATCTCCATGCCATTATGAAACGTCTTTTAACCGAATATGAGCCCATATACTAATATACTACACTTGTTCACAACAACCTGTAGTAAGACAGTCCATTACACATAACACCGGGACGGACGGCCGAGACCGGGTTCTCCGCAATTCAACCTTGTCAAGTTTGTTGTCGCTACACTTCAATGTCGTCGCATGCATCCAGTACGCTTCTGCTCCAGCTAACTTCTCCCGAAATATTCGTTTAACCTTTCCTGAGAATAACGTCAACAAAAAACAAAGTGTGCAGTAGCAGTAGTCCAGTATGCACACTTCCTTAAGCTACCGATGAAAAAAAATCATAATTGCGCTAACTTGAAAAGCAAAGGACTAACAGTTCTGAAAACATGGCCAATATGTAAGAACAAAATCAAATTCTTAATTTCTACGACGGCGTGTCGTCCCTGATTTGTATTAGAGTGGAAGAAGATGTGCACCAACACGGCATGCTATAAGAAGATGCAAATGGATTTTTCATCCTTTGGGCATTAGTTTTCCTACTTTATTATTAGTCAACGTTCCGTCAAGTTTTCCTAAGACCCAATATAAATTCCAAGGTGTGAGATTGTTTGCGTCTCAAAATCTACGCTATACAATAACGTAGAGGATATTAAATACATATTTCAGTAAAAGTGCATTTCCTATTGTTTTTGAGTCATAGGTACACTAGGCCTAAGCCTAATTCAACTGGTATTATTTGCTTTTGGATTGAGTCATTTACAGAGTTATCCCATCAAGCGATCAATAACAACTGTTAAACAAATGTTGGCCGTATAACATTATATCAACATTACGTTTATCGAAAACCCAAACCAAACTCTTCGGTTTCAGATTGCTCCAATAAACTTGCATGCAAATAGCGCATTGCCGCTAACAAATATGATAATTTTTGTAAAACGCCGTAATATAAATAGATTTTTGAAAATTCATAGTCAACCAAGAAAAACGCTGAAGCAGATAAAAATGGCAGTCTTACCTGTGAAGGCTTGATGTATATTTTTGAAGGGTTATTGTGTAATAATTTTTAGTAACTACAAATAAATTCGTGACAATTCAGCATAAAATTTGACATACAAAGCGTAGTTTGTGTAAACTTTGCTTTTCGCGTTTGCTTAGAATAGGAACAACGTTTCCGAGTGAGGCGGTTTTATAAATACACAACGTACAAAACTATATTGCAGTAAAAAAAAATATCACGCAGAAAATTGAGAAGAGAGCAATTAATGAAGTTACACACAAATAGTATAACTTTGTTTTAGAATCGTTCCATGGGTTTCATCCCATTTGCACAAAATGTACTGTACGTTTGGTTTCTCATGAATCAGCAAACAAAGGCGGAAATTCATGAGACGAGTCAATACAAAGTTTTGTTTGAGGATGAGGGCATCGTGAACTGTCACTCTCGCGACTCAGGTTTAAATGTCCGTTTTCTCCACGAAATGAATTTTAAGGACATAAATGTCGCTTGAAAAGATTAAAAATTGAATTAAAAATAATCACAATTTCTACGTCTCCGTTCACTTTGATGATCTTTGTAGTTAGGAATTTAATATTACACTATTATACCATTAGCACAACAAAAAACGACACTCCTCCATGTGAAATGCGATTGTGTGTAGTGCAAAAATGTGCATGAGCACAAAACGTCTTTGCAGATTGTTGTTTCTCCTTGCGTCTCCAGTTTACGTATAACGAACACTTGGTCAGAATGTGCCTTAAAGCCTGATAAAAACCAAGAGGTTGTTGGTGCTACTTGCTGTTTGCTACTACGATCAAAGCAAAAAGCAATGCAATTTCTACCATTGCATTGCATTGTCGTCTTCTTCATTTTGTATACACTTCTTCTTCAGCTTCTCTCTACTCGTACGAACTCAACCTTAGAAAACTTTGGGGCAAAGGTAGTCATCACTATTCACTCTTCTCTCATCGTCATCATCATCATCATCAACTCCGCTCATTGTGTCTGTTGCAAGGAGCGTCTGCCAAAAGGTATACTTTACGTGCTAAAACTTTTGCTCTAATCTTGTAGTACAGAATGATGGAAACTGCGCAAGGATTCCTTTGTACGACAAGGTAAAGGTTATGATTATGCAAAAGGTTTTCTGTTTCTTCTACTAACTCACTTTTTTTGAAAGAAACACAAATCCGCTATTTCTCAGCACACACATCACACATGCACTTCTTCGTCATTACATCATTTCTGATTCTGAGTTTTGACGCACTAAATAATGCATAGGTTCCATATTTTGGAGAAAACTCTTTTGAATGTTGTGTATCACATTTAATTAAATCCGTGTGACTTTTATTAAAAGATTACTAGTATTATAAATTATAAAGTACAGTAAAATTAAATAATCAACCTTACTTTGAACTATGCTACTATTCTTTTGCATATCTCATGAAATATATTTCGAGCAGAGAATACTGATTAGTATACTTTAACCCTATTTAAAGGTAACATTTCGATTGTACGTCTTTTTGCATTTTTTGATTAGTAATTTAGAGAAGCTGAGGATTGTTTTAAAACGCGTGGTGTTGGCATTATTATTTAGGGTACCTTTTAAAGCAGAAACTGTTACTGTAAAAAAAAACTTTTGCAGACAGGTCTGAATTGATAACATGGTCAGAAAAGATGGATAATGTTAGTAGTACCTGGCCTTGACCAAAGTGATTCGTATGGCAAAGTACTGCATGATTATGTCGGATTGCCCATCATGAGACTGCGACTGGAGCGTCCACCGCATGCATCATACATCAAACCAACACCACAATAATCGAGGAACAACAGTAGTAAAAGTGAAGCAGATGAGAAGAGAGTCAAATGTGAAATGAGAATGAATCTTGTCTGAGAGCAGAGTTCTCACGCAATACACAAAATCGCAAGCCGGTTTCCACAGCTTTTGTTCTTTCGTGCTATTAGAGCTTTCTGCTTTGTATGTATAGTTCATATTAGTTTTGCAAAAGGCATGAACGAGCGGAATTTTACAATGGCTCTACGATTCATGATCCACTGTAAATGAAGCAATCTCATCCAAAATAGCATTTCAGGGTTTTTATTAGTACGAATAAGAGAACAGAGGAAAAAATCGTTTGCATAATCATACAATTTTAATTGCGAATACTAAAGATACAAGTATTCTTAAAAGTCTTTGTCTTTTTGCGACACAGAGCCCAAAGCACAGACCAGTATAATCGTAATAATGATAATGATTAAGTTTACAATGCAATGAGTAGATCAACAGTTGTCAAAAATTGTTAAAAAGAGTCAAAAGCAATGGGATAATGGCAAAAACTTGACAACCCAATGCCGGTGGGGAAAGGTAAAATTTCTAAAGTTAGCATTCTTGTCAATCAATTGTGATAAAAAGTAATTTGCATTCTGATAATTTTTCAAGTTGCCTGGAAGGAGTAGAAATACATTATATGCATTTAAAAAGGTGCACTTTTGCATTCTGTCCAGCCAGCTTTACTAAAATGACCAGAAAACGAGTTATCTGCCAGTCTTAGCTCTGCTGCCTATCAATCGTGGAAAGTTGAGGCGTTTCTCTCTCTTCACTATCTTCATTCCCTTGAGTCTGGATCTGGACTCACTCATTTACCTTTTCAAAGTCACACAGACTAGGACTGGAACCGTCCACCAAACAATTTTGCATAATTGCTACCTTTCTTTGTTCATAAAGCCTCGTTTTTTTAAATCCTCTACTTCACCTACTATTAGACTGCATTGTATAATGTAATACACTATATAAATTTTACCCTTGGCAATCATCACACTGCAAAAATTGTTTTTAGCCAAAACCGCATTAGTTTGAGAGCATATACGATAAAATATGCACAAAATGTATTGCAATGCTTGAATCCAGATTTCAGAAAAGCATTAAAATTGTAAGCATAGTTATGGATACTTTAGTAGAAAAATTCTTATAGTTTTTTGTTATGGTGAATTCATATTTTATATAGCAGTCACACTCGCATGCAACAGGTGTTACATTTTCGAGGTTTGTGGCGTGTGGCCGACTCAAAATGTTTGCCGAAAAAAATCTAGACAAAAACTTTAATTGTTTTTGGGCTTTGGGACACATTAATGCTTACTCTCCATATCTGCTGTATGTGTGGACGAAACCCCCAAAAAAGAGATGAAACCTCACACGTTCCTTGCTTGTTGGTACAATACTAGAATACATAAACGGGATGATTGTGAAACCGCGCATTTAAATATTTTTACTGTCAATGGAAAAATTATGCGTGAAGGAATATCAATGACAAATCTATATAATTTTTCTACAATTATTATTATTACGTACTACGCTGCTGTTTCCTATTACAAGTGCCAAAATTGCATTGAGCTTCCAACACTGGACATTTAGTACGTATATTACACACAGTGATCAAAACAACAAAACGAGGTTTTTGTGTACTTACAATCACATTATGGTACAAGCAATCAAAATCATGTTGGGATGAGTGAGATGGACTGTAAAACCTGTGCATCTGGCAATTAAACGAGTCTACCTGTCTACCTCCGACACACCGACCTCCAAAACACCGTTTTATGCTTACACATTCATATTCAAGTGACCGGAATGAGTAGATGTTGACCATCAAATTATATCCAGAATGTTATATAGATATTTTAATGTTGAAGTAAGAATCTTAAAATTATAGACAAATCCACAAACACATAATATTATACTCTTCTGTACAGAGGAAATCATATATGCCAACAATTTTTGTATAGTTTGTTGCTGAAGATGAGCACATCAACAATGAATTGTGACATTCATATCATTTCGAGTACTGTCATCATTACCCAATGAATAGTTAGTATTATTTTACTACAAACGTGCTATTATTCATGTGTGGTTGTGTCTGTTGATGCTGCTATCAGTGCTGTCCAGGTGGAAACCCAGAGACATTTTAGTAGAGTTTAAGGCTGAGACATTCAAACAAGAATGTAATCTGTAATTATCATCATTAAAAGTCGTATTCGTGGAGTGTACAGATGCTCAAATACTACTGTTCGACTATTCCATGTTTGTTACACTGTACACAATTTTTTTCTCTCACACTCTCGCCAAATGGGAAGGGTTTTCAAATTATATTCTCTGTGTGCATTACAAGTACCATATTACAATTCAGTCATTTACAATGTACGACTATAGTAGACGAGCTGGACGAGCCAAGGGCACCGGATTCTCTACTGCTACCATTATTATGAGAGCCTCATCATCATCATGGAGAGTAAACAATGTTACTGTGTCTGTTTGCAATGACAATGCTTATAATTCCGACTCTCTCAATAGTTAAAAACTTCACAATTACAATTGCCGGGAATGGAAAAATGCCGAGGGTCTCTCTCCTAACATTTATGGATCATCACATTTCATTATTGCACGTGCAAAAAAAATCACACACACATACCACACACGGCAAACGAACGTTCTGTCATACTATTGCGTTTGTGTCTCAAGTCTACCGCTTTGCTTGTAGTAAAAAAAACAGTCACCGTCATTCGTCGTTCTGTTGCCACCGACAGTAATTGGCACACTGCACATACAGCACGAAACATTGAATCGCCATAGTATCACATTTTTATAATTTTTACTTTATGAGCATAACTGCTGAAGTTCTAAGCTCCGAGGTCTCATCATAGCATTAGTAAGAAAAAGCTGTACACGTTGAATATGCAATGAAACTATGAAACCCTTAACATAGTCATACAATGTCACCGTCTTGTCTGTCGGGATCTATGTCTGGAGGCGACAGAAAATTCAGGGATATTGGGACGATTTCTAAGATGAACATTGTTCCAAGAAACAGCGAAATTAGCCCACAACGCAACTACTGAATTCGAACAAAACATTCTTGGCATGTCTCACCTGTTGACAAGGATCCGTAAACTAAACAAAGGCTTTTATGGCTTTTCTAATCGCTATTAAGCTTTCGTAGTGCCAGACTACTATAGAAAAATCAATGGAATCGTTCCAAGTGTGTCGCACGTTGTCCTTGCAAAGTTTTATTGGCACTTTTAAAGTTATTTCGAATTTCTGAGTTTAATCATTGCACTATTTATGATCACTGGCACTGGCCTTTCAAAGCACTTTACCAATTAATTACAGTTAAATAATTCGACGTCTTGAATCCGTAATTGATTTGATAGTATTGTTTAAAGTTAGGACTAGCACTTGAAACCACGATCCGGAATCAAATTTCTTGTTATTCGCTTTCTGGCTTGCCTTTGTCTATCATAGGACTACGGGGCATTGTGAGCCAAGCCTGAGTGGGAGACAAAGTGACAAGCAAAACACTGCGCACCAAGACTAAAACGCTGGTCGTAGAACGATTGGACGATGATTCCAAGTTTTGAAGCTTTGCTGTTAGCTTAATTTGAAACAAACTGATAGAGTATGAGAGTTCGTTCCACAGTCACTCCTGATATTAGTAGTACACACTATGCACAAATCTCGATTTCCCCGTATTATTATTGTATTCTCTTTAACTAACAATAATTCTGAGGTGACTATTGACAAAAGTGAGTTATGTGATGGACAGCGAAGCTTTCAGAAGAACATAATGCGTCGAGGGCTGTTGGTAGTTAAATGTTGAACACCAAACTCTAACGTGAACTGTGGCTAGTCCACACACACGGGGTTTCCTACGTGGTTTTTTACCAATATAAATGCGTAAACGGATCCTTATATTCCACACGGGTCCAATAGTGTTGCTCGCCAACCCGATGACGATTTGACAATGTGACACGACGGAAACCCAAACTCATCCGTTCACATTCGGTGTGTACGGTGATTCGTATAGTTTACATGGACGTTTGTAAGTTGTAATAGTAGGTTTCCAGAGGGCAAATGTTAGCCACAAGCGGGGAAATCCCACTAAGAATTCTAAGACACTCACAAGCTACATTTATACACAATTTTAATACGTAAAATATTTTCTATTTTACATAATATACTACATAATGTCTGTGTGTAACAATATTTGTAGCATTTAAATGGGTGTTTTAAATTCAGAAAAAATAGAATTGAGATTTTTAAAACCTCAACTGACTGATTGACTGAACAAGGTTGGGTAGGATTTCAAGTTTGACCAAGATAATGCATTTTCGTGCAGTTTTTGAATGATACGACAATGCAGAACATGTGAAGGTTGACAAATAAAATATTATCACATAATGATGTTAAAGGCATTTTTAGCCGAAGGAACGTGTGTGCAGTTTTAATGACCCAAAACTCGCAAATCAAAGTAGTAGGATTTTTACACCCGGTCGTAAGCATAAAGTCAAGATCCCAAGGTAATATGTAAAGTCCCTTTGGTCATTGTTGCAAATCTTTTTCCCCAATATTATTTATGGAATCCATAATCATACGGTTGCCGGAGTGTTTAATGGCCATTCGTCTCATCGTATTTTGAAACCTGATCTGTGTTCAAAGCCTAAAGACCTGGACATTTATCCCCTATTGCTCGAGTGAAATTTTTACGATGGACCCATCGAATAAATATTATTTTCCCTCTTCTCATCTCACCTCAACGGAAAAGTATTCAGAGAAGAGAGGAGGTTGACTTTGACTTGGCAAAATTTTTTGACAGGACACAAAAAGATGAACCAGTCCATAGAGTCCAAAGAGTCTTGTCTTCTTGACTGTCTTGTGTGAATCACTATGAAGTTTTCTCAAGAAGACGTCGGCTCGCCTGGATTGGAGATGTTTCTGCTTCTGGGTTTTTTAACAGCTGAAATATTGTAAAATGAAAGGTCCGAGTCATTAGTGCCTCACCGCATGCCAAGGGCTTGGCCCCAAGTCGCAAAAGGACAATATAAGAACCATAATGAAATGTAAACTTGTGTCGTCGTCGTCGTCAGTGGTCAAATGCAACGGACTCTACGAATGACTCGTATCGTATACTTTGAAGAGTGAAGAACAACAACAACAACAGCAATAACAAACGCACAGAATTCACCAAGCACACTATTTATCCTCAAGATCTCCAAGAGAGAAGTATGCAAATTGTGCTCCTGCTATTATATTTATGTGACAGAAGCACCTCATGTGTTTTTGCGGGTTTACAATGATGACTCTTACCGTCTTATCCGCTTCAGCAATCGAGATTCCTTTTTTTAATAAAATACATACGCATACCTACAGCCTTTAAGTCTGCTTCCCTGTCATCCCTGTTCGTTTTTTGTTACGTGTTTTTTTTTCATTCAATAAAACTTTTTGTCTTCTGGAATTAATTGTTAAACCAATATTTAATTGAATTTTTAAAAACATAGTTCAGGACCACACATGATATGTACAATACTAATGTATTACAAAATTATATAAAATTGTTTGAATATGGGGGAAGTTTACTCATTCTCACATTCAATTTTATATGATGCAACAAATTTTGAGTGGAAAATGGATACAATGAGCTGTTCTCGGTCCATGACATTTAATGGATTCAAGATGGAAAGGACTCATGTGGCTTATCTGCATAGTGGCAAAAAGATAATGCTTGTCAAGAAACTGCCTTGGTTTTAATAGTTTCACTGTCAAGTGTAAAGTGCAACTAACCCTTTGGAGTGTGTGCGCCGCTCTGGTAGATTTATTTGAGCACCCTGGCCCAAAATCTTGTCTACATCCCAAAAGCATAAGCTATAGAAGGACTTTTTCTGAGTTGAGTTGAGTACTGTGTATGTGTGAGTCCTCAAAAAATGCTAATGTTCTCAGGGGCACACTCTGACAATGGAATGCCACAATTGTGCATCTCGTGTCTGAGTCCTGGAGGTATTTTTACGAGTCCCAGCAGGAATTTGACAATCACCATGTCACGCAGTAATTGACTCAAGATTGTGATTTTTGTCAGTGTCAACTGTTACTTTTCATGCCGTTTGACAATACGGTCATCCACTCATCTTGACGTGAAAGGAAAAGAAGCATTTTTGCTTAAAGCTTCAAAAAGTCACTTGTGGAATGCGCTTCTCTCCTTGTCTTCCTTTACGTTTGCCATGCCACGTTACATTTATATCGTTTACAATGCCATGTTACGTTTATATACTTTATACTCAAAAAAGAGCTTTATTTAATCATTTTGGACTTGCTCCCATATTTGGCATTTTGTTGCAACTCAATGCAACACTGTTTCACAATGTTCGCACTTTATGATTCTTCATTCTCTTTAAGACGTACCAGAATGCATCATAAAAAACGAAGGATGAAAAGCTAAACTCGTGCTCAATGAGGTGTGAGCAATCTTGAGAGACGGACACACTATGAATGAGCGACAGCGACCCTTAAAAGGTGAAAACGGGACTAATCATAGATTGACAAAAGGAACACGTGGTTCTAACGGCTTGTAAATACACTATAAATTTGCAAAGTGCACTATTGGATTCTGAAACTCTTCATTGTTTATTTGTTTATACTAATGCAAGAGACAAGACAAGAGGCAAAGCAACGAAGGGAGTATACATAGCACGTACTAACCAGCCTGATGACTGACCGTTGTTGGCTGATGGAACACTTGTCGTGTCAATGAGTAGTAGTCGCAAAGTCTGTTCCTTATACTTACTTAAAAGTTCTTGCAATTTCTTTCTCCCACTTTCCCTATTCTGTCCCATTCTTGGTAATATTTACGAGTCGAGTTTTTTTTTGAGGTAGAATCATCTCCTCCTGAAGTAGCTACGCTATTTGCATGGACACATTTAACTTTTCGAATGTAGTCAATACTGGGTTGAAGTGACGGGGAGAATCTTGAACTTTAGGAGGAAACTATTAACAATCAATAAAACATTGAGAGACTCTCTAGTAACGTCCGACTGAAACATACTTTGGAGTAAAACAAACTGTTAGAATAGTATAGTAGTAGTCCTATATAGTAGTTGTTGCTTCTGTCTCATCTTGCTCTGTGACGAAGACTTTGGCGATTTGACCAGAACAAGTGCCTTATTTGGTGGGACTTGTGTTCCCTAAATTATGAAGCAGTAAAGCAAGGAGCTTCATGGTTCACTAAGGGAGGCGACGTATGGACATTATACTATGTACATTGGTCAGAGTGAGTGGTCCACCGGTCGACATGCTATGTTCCTTTGCTTTTATTGTAGTAAGTAGAAGTAGTAGCAGGTTGATTTATGCAATGCACTTTGAAAGAGAAGAAGAGAAAAGAGACCCTTTCTTCCTCGTTTGCCTGCTTAGTCACATTGACTACGCACGACGAACACAGAGGAATTGCTGCTAATCTCTCTTGCACACAACTTCTAGATGACCAAATGAGACTGGCTACTGGGAAACTACTATACATACTACTGAAAAATGCGGACGCTGGGTGATGTGTATGTGCAATGGTCAAATTTTTTAAAATTCTGTCTGTGCACGACCACGATTGAAACTCGGAATTGACACAGTCTCTTGACAAAAAGTGGACAGTCCTCAATCCTAACTGGTGACAATGATAACCGGACTTTACCAGGCTTAGCGACAACTCGATTTGTTATAAAGGGGAGCCGTAAGGAAAATTCAGAAAAAGAGTTTACACTCAAGTATCTATAAATCAAGATAACGCATTTAGAACGACACGAAATACCGTTGTCATACAACGACTTTTTTCTCACATCAATGTGCAATCGAAGTAAGTGCAAGCGTCATAAAAATAACCCGTGGGTGCACTTTTAATGTGATGCGATGGGACAGAAACGATGACCACGGTGGTCGCAGAAACTTAGCTTTACTTAATATTATTGTACTATAGTAATATAAAAAAACCCGATCCTATAATGTACTAGTTTGATTGTTCAGTTTTGACGCCTGGACTCCACTTTTATATTTCCAAAGTGTCATCTTCTTCTGTATGAAGTAAAAGAAAAAACTTTTTTAGCGATATGGATAAGACTGTAATAAGTATCTTTAAAACATCGAGAAACGATGCTAGGCTCAGAAGTCAGCGATAAATCTGTAGTTACTCACGACAATTCGGACGTTTCATTTTCTCCCAAACCGGTTCGACATAACAATGAGTCGTCCTCACTTTGTCCGTATTCAAATCCTTCGGAAATTCGAAACAGAACCAAATTTCAGCACCGCAGATCCATCGTTTTGTAATGGAATTGTTATCAATTTCAGAAGCATCGGACAGAGTTCTTTAAAATCTTGAGGGAATCTTACTTACAACATTTCCTTGTATTACTTTAGATTAGACAGCGAGGAAAGCTGAAGAAATGCGTATTATACAGAAAGGAAAACGCTCCGCACGCGGCATCGTAGCGTATAGAAGACTGTTCATCGGTTGAGCACGCATTATTGAACAAGCACAAACTAGCTGAAATGTGCATATAAAGAAGTGACAAGTTGCGTCGGATTCTCGCCCTATCTCACTTACACCGACCCATTAAAACCAAGAAGTCCTTTAAATTCGTGTTCAAAGAGATATCCAGAAAACAGGACAAGTGCAGCTTCTTCCTTCATCCTTACATTTCTACAAAACGTGTCGCGTCGTGAGGAAGGCAACGACAAACATTTTTAAACAAGACGATCACGGCGGCTCGTGTGGCATGCAAAAATGTTTCCAAACGACACTTGACCAGAAACAATTTTTCTCATTAAATTACATTTGATTGGTTAAAGCTGTCTCCTATTGTTCTCCTCGCACTTGCCCAAACCTGTGTAACACGTGCACGTTTCCATTATTACGTAAAAAAATGTAAAAAGCCTCAAAGCAACTTGCACCGCTAATGTACATAGCTCTTTCACTTTGTCACGATGTTTAAAAGTAAAGCACTTCAAGAATGCAAACAACCTCTCACATTACCTCAAATTTCACTACCGAAACTAACTTCTTTATGCATCCCTTCAGTATTTAGTACTCACATTAAATTCAAAAATAGTTATAAGTATGTAGTGAACTGACTCTGTAAACGGTTTACAAACCCAGCCTTGTGTCACACATAAAAACATTCATTTGTGTTTAGATCAAGTTTACGACACATAGCTTTTTGGTTTTCAATTCAACTGTACAAGCATGTACATACATTGTCCTTGTAATAAACTTGACAGTGTAGCAAAACTATCTGAATTCAGCATTTAATTTAATTTACAAATTTTAACGTTTAGTTTTACTTTTTGAAATGGAGAATGCAAAGTTTGTTGAATGGAGGAAACGATTAATTTGCAATCTTGGCATTATTTTATAGTTAATAGTTTAGTGTTGATGATTTGATGTAAAGTGTTGTAGACAGCAGCTATAGAGTCAGGTATTGAATGGACATAAGAAGCATTGATGAGATTTTGGATTGGAGTGACCGGTTCGTGTATTGGCGACGGATGCCAAAGAAGGGAACCTTAGTGTGGTAGACCATGTTTACACGATGGAAGCAAGCACTCAAAGTCAGTTTCAACCGGACCGGAGTGTGCGCTCGTGATCACGTCGTTCAGGAGTAAAAGTCACAGCTAGCAGTATTGAGCATTGCGCATACTTTTAGAGAGCAAGTCACTAATGGGGTTTCAATCACGGACCATTTTGTAAATTCAGCCCAAGTGACAGAACGGCTCAGGAGGAGGCGGCATATCAAAGGAAATGTAACCGCGAGCACAGGAGCCTTCATCCTCATTCCAAGAGGTTACACGCTACAGCCGGTTTCAGTCTTTCACATCATTCCCAGTCCTTTCGTCCAGTCGACACTGTGATAATGGATATCTTAGAGTTTTCTTCTGTTCCAGTCAGGTCCTTTATCACATCTAATAAATTAGCGCACCACCAAGTCAGTCAAGTCTCATTTTGCATCAAAAAGCATTACAATAACGTATAGTATCTGTCCTGGAGAAGCACCTATAGCATTAGAAGTTCATAAGTTTGTCAGTTTGTTAGTTCGTCTTGTAGTTCTCGTCTGTCCATCAGGTCCCTACAACTTTTGCTTATTATGCGATCCTTGCCGCAACAACCATGCTGCGGTGTTCTGTGTTGTGTTGCTTTATACAGTGTATACAAGTGTAGAACGCTGCGACTTTCGAGACTTGACATGTCCAGGCGCTCGGTTTCTCTGATTACAAGGGAAATTGCAACTTGCAACTTGAAACTGTACGTAAAGCCAATCAAACTTGACTTCGTGATGAATGGATTTTTTGGGACAGTTCTTGTAAAGTTAAAACAGCAGCGGATGCGTATGCATCACAACGACCTCAGCAAAAGCAAAGATTTTTGTTTTTCTCAAGTTGAAGATGAATTGAGACATTTTCATAGATAACTTTTAATGAAGCGCCTCATCTCCCCTCAACAAAGAGTGGGCAAGAAGATAGACAAAACGTACTACATTTTTCAAATGTATACCATAATCAACTATCACAATTTACATAGTCAACTGCTGTTTTGTGAGACTCCGAGAAACCTCTTCATTAGCATAAAATAATTAGGAGGACCATAACATTGTAAAAATTAATTTGAGAAATTTACAGTCCCACTTAAATCTTTTGGGCACATTTTCAGACAAATGTCATCAACACACCTCCATCCAACGATATAGTTTTTTAATTTCTGGTATTTGACGTTACTTCCCATTGGCTTTGGTAATCTATGGCAAATGTAATATAGACTTGACAAATAATATCAGACACTTTGCAAATGATAAAATTGTAACGAAGAAAGGCTATAAAAGAATGTATTAATGAACGATAAAATAGTATTAGAAAGTGTGCAAAAGAGCCTCTATAGAGTCCTAATAGATTTGATAAATTAATTTTATTATGATTATGCAAAAAAACATATCAAGCGCACGAGATGATCAACTGCTTGAGCAGATTCACCATGGCCAGACGCACTTATCCTTTCGTCCCACTTCCACTTAATTATAGCTTTACGGGAGATGTACGACAAACAATGAAAAGTTGTCCGAGGATTTGGCCTGCAACTTTTTTTTATTGAGACTGGAGCATCATTCTAGGAAGCGAAGCGCCCTTCAACATGAAACTTGCATACAAAAAGTGGTCGTATGCGAAAAGTAAAGATTACATTGAAAGAGCAAGTTTGTGTTTTTTTAACGTATGCATGTGAGGATGAGTGAGTGAGAGCCTCAGCTCAGTTCACAAGACAGTGTGACTCCCATTGCATTGTGTGTAGTATCCTATATCATCATTTATCGCATAATAATGTTGAAGATAATTAACTAAGATATAATGTCCAGAAAATGTGCACACATAAATATAATACGTACTTTTGAAGAAAGGGGCAAACCGTGTACATAAAGTTATTTCTCATTCATTCCTATTGTGGTTTAAGATTTTTGTGTGTTTCACCTCACTTCCAAAGTCTCAAGAATACTTTGCGGCTGCTGCTGCTGCTCCACACAAATAAAAGTGCACACCCTTCTCACGTCAAACCAAGTTGGATTCCTCACAAAGCGTGCAATTACAGTGTCAATTAAAATTTACCATTACTCCATGTTCCATGCCAGCAACGGAGTTTCTGGGCATGTAAAAATGAAAGTGATGGTAATCACATCTGGATTTCAGTGTGGTTCTATACCAAAATGCCATCATCCCGGTCAGTTTGATAGTTGTATGTATTGCAAACACATAGACACAATGTGCATGTCCGCCCCTTTAGACACACATTTTGGCACTTATCACTCACTTATCAACGTGGAAATAGCAATATAACGACGCATAATGTACATGAACCAACTCAACACAGTATAATTCAAAGTCACTCCTCCGTAACCTACATTTTTATACTTCTCATCAGCCCAAACCTCTCTGAACTATTTACATAATCAAAAAAACAATCTCAGTATAACATCAACTAAATTTTGATAAACCAAATATCAAAATTAATTGGAGTCAGTGTCTAGACATTCTTCTGGAGGTCAAAATCACGATGAAAGGCGCGTGGAAAATTTTATCTACCTTTGATATACTTAATACTTACACTGCATAAAATAGGTATCATCTATCTCGTCTCAACCTTAGAAAGAGGAAATAACAAATTAATACAATTTCCGTTTAAGACAACTTTCATTCGCCTGAACAGTAGAGTGACGGAGATTTCATGGATCGCAATTCACAGTGAGGCATCTTATCGTTGTATGCGACGACGGAGAGATAAGTGTCAAGCCAACAAACAGGACAAGATGGCCATTTGCATGATAAAGGATAATGGGATTCTGCTGAGACAAAGACCAAAGCGGAATTCCAATGAAGCTGTCTTGGGTCAGATGAACTGTCCAGACGTCAGCACCCTTTAGTGTGTGTCTCATTGTTGCTGTTTTTTTGGGCACCGTGCCACTATGATTTTTTACCACAATCTATTCCACTTTAAGGTAGCCCTTCTCTTAATACATATATTCATCTATGCATTTTTTGGTACATTAGTAGCCGAGGCTGAGCAAGTGCGACAAAATATTACGTCGCGGTGAATGACTCGTGCGATGCTATCAGATCACATTTTTGCATGTAAAATTACCTCGGTACAAATGTCCGTGTGTGAAGCCAACTTTTCCCTTGAACACTGCTGTATTATATACCTGCACAATTTGTCGTATATAGTAGACGTTATTTCTTACTTTTCTCGATTCATCTCCAAGCATATGGGATTGTAACATTGTAACCGCAGGGACAGATTTAATACAAAAAACGAATATTTTTGGAATCACGTACATATATACGATAAAACGCTTATGAACGTTTGATAACTTTAATCAAAAGCAGCTTCTTGACCTTATTACTTATTACTTATTATATGGGACGGTGGTCGGTGTGCCGTAGAAGGTTACAAAGAGTATCCTCTGAGAATATCAATGATTTGACACATAACTGTACGAACCAACGACCCGAAGAAGAAGAATCACGGTGTCTCTATTAATAGCTGTCTGACCTCGTCACACCTGCACGCACACATAATTCAACCCCGTCATGAAGTCAAGATTAGCAATTTTAACAATATAAAGGAGCTCAAAGAGATTTTGTTTCTTTATACATTTTCAAACGTCGCACTGCGTCGTCATGAAAGTGAGCCTTATTTTATTTTCTTCCGCATTTTCTACGCTTTTGCTCACATTTCCGAATCTCTGTGTTGTTGAAATTCCCTGTATTGATATCCTATTATTTTATTTTATTAATTCATTGGATTGTATTAGTGGACACAGGCATGATTAAAAGGACGACTGCTACTTAACTGCTCGCTGTTGCTGTAAAGCTCGTTTATATCTTATAAAATGTTGTCCACACCAAAGGAAATGACGTGATAGAAGAGTTCAACAACGGCATGCTTCATATTATAATATCTGTATATGCTTCTTTGAGACTGAAATTGATTCTGCTCATGGTTTACATTGGATTATATTTGAGACTCTGAGAGAGTTTAAAATACGCCGTATGAAAATGTGCAAGGTTCGCATACAAATTTCCCCAAGCTTCTTATTCTTATGACTTATGAGAGTTACAAACCGAGCCTTTCTTTCACAGGACCAAAAGTGTACGTTGTATTATAGTTAGATCTTGGATGACATGTGACTGTCGTATGATAATGATGAACTTTGAGCTGGGAATTCGTGACCTTTGAGGCGGAATTCATATTGAGTGCCGGTTTTAACCGTATAGGTTTACAGAATGCCTAGTCATCGAACACAAACGATCAAATCACTTTATTCGTTCATGTGGCGATGCGATGGTGGTGAAAATGCTCATTTTTATGCATAACATTATGATTATGATTACCGATCAAACATTATATTAAGCGACTGGTGACGAACACCTTTGAGCAACTGCAAATTGAAAGAAGTATATATATATATAACCAATAATCATAGTAATATTTTAGTTCGTCATTCTTACTGTGCTATTTTTTTATAAAGTTCTAATATATGATGTACACACTGAGCTCATATGAAAAGTTTAATATTTTTAGTGTAAGGGAGACGTGACAACACGAAAAAAATTCATTGGAAAGGTGGGTCTCTTGCACTCTTGTAGACCTTCTCACTTTTTTACAGTTCTCACATGTTTCTAACGTACAGAAGATTAATTATTATGACTCAAAAGTCATTAGAATATGGTGAGATTTGTTACTTCCCATTCTCATATAATGTAACTGAGTGAATGTTCTTCGAGAGAGAAAATGACAGTAGAGCAAACGAGTCGATTAAATTAGCCACATTTATGAGAACAATAATCCTCATAATGATCAAGAGACGACGAGGAGACAGTGAAGTTGAAGAAGCTCTCATTCATCTTTCCTCCCTGAGTTTGAACTTTGAAGCACGTCGTCTCTTTATCAGTTGTGATATGCACTTACAACTGCCTTTACGACACATCGTCGTGGCTCACAAACCATGCTTTAATAACCTTAGAAATCTGAAGATTCAAAACTCTCTTTTAGCATTGGTAATTAATCTTTTGTCATTAATGGGCCTGTCTTTTATTAGTACGGCATCTCATATCAAAAATATAATTTTCTGGTAGCCATACTTTTGTAGACTTTATACATCTTTGGGGGCAACGTCTTACATTTCAAGTAAGGCTTAAGCCGTCTGTAACGTTATATTTTTAGACAGGTGTTGAAAACTATATTAGTACTTATTGGATGGATTCACTTCAGTGTTGATAGTGAAACCTTGAGGTTTCTGTAGACATTTAACTCGGTCACAGAAAGGTGAGATTAAGGAGAGAAACTGAACCAGTGGAAGAAGATGAGTTGGAGAAGACTATGCTGATAATGATAACGATGATGGAACAGGAATCGTGAAACCACCCTGATGAAAGATGCCGTGTCATGGTGAGATAGGTTTGAAGGACACGTGAAAAAAGGTAGAAAAACTTGCACAATAATAAATACTCTTGAGCCCTGAAAGTCAATGAGGCGTGATATCATAGAAGATTCACACACGTTACGTTACCTTCCGAACGGATATTATTTTGCAATCTACACCTTCGTTTCTTCAAGTTAGACGTTCATTACTGTGTGCTACAACCAATAGTTACATTCTACTTTCTGATTCTGACTTTTTAAAATTAAATGTCAAGAAAATTGTCACAATGTCCTCATAAATAAATTTCGTTGTTACACAACGGCAAGTCACGTACTTGACAAATAATGACATCCTACTTGTACTATTAAACTTAATTATAATAAATTATGGTTACACTAGCAATATTTCGAAGGTTCTCCAGTTTTTGGTACTGATACGATTTGAAAGATGAAGATGACTGATGACAGATTTGTCAGTAGTTGTTTATCACAAAATACGCGGTAGTTTTTTGATGTTGAAATCAAAAATAATGCAACCTTAATTAAAAAGAACAGGTTCAAGTTCATGAACAATCACATTTTGAGACACTGGTTGATGAATGACGATGTTATAAGTCATCCAGTTAAAAAAAGACAATATTGTCAATTTTTTTCGCATGTGAAACACTTGCATTTCTACAAAACATAAAAACTTTTGCTGATTTTGAAAGAATTACATGCAGGAGAAAAAAAGATAGCCGTTTGGAGTCTTAAGAAAACCGTGCGGCGAATTGGTGCCGACGTCATTCCATGAAATATAAGGTCAAATGAAGTATCATCGTTTTTGCACCCGGTGCTTGTTGTAACGCACTTGTAACTAGCAAGAAAAAGAGGATTGCAACAGATTCCCACTGAGCTGCACGTGTCTGCCTCAACAATTTTTGCAAGACGGCAGCGAAGCAGAAATGACACACTACACACACACATTCGCACACAAGTTCCAATCTCCATGCATCTGCGTTCTTGTGCTGGTGGTGCTTGGTTCTCTTTATAAAAACTCAGCGTGTGTGTATTGGGAAGTGCGGCTTGATGCATCCCTCATCATCATCATCATCATCTGGTCCAAAGCCCCACATATTTAACTTGAGTTTGCGAAATGTTTGCACTCAAGGTCAGAGCAGGCAGCAGTAGCTGGAGCAGTGATTGCGGCATACACACTACACACTACCAAATCTTTGCTTCTGAAGAAGAAGCAATATAAAAGTGATCTTCATAGATGTTATTAAGCTACGATTTGGAATAAAGCAATATTAAGTACAATAAGATATGATTCAGAGAACGAGATGAGTTCCTAATCCGTAACTGTCCAAGTCGTTTCCAGTAGCGATAACGATAACCTTATGCACGCAATATTACAGCATATCCAAGATATGACTACATGAAAGGATCATCGCATCATCATCATGCATGGATTTCTTCTTCCTGTTCAAATTCCCCTTCATTCAAAAGTACTAAAACTTTTGCAATAAAGGCGTATGTGGGATACTACAATGAGCAAAAACGGTATGCTTAAAGACTAAAGACACATCAGGACAGTTTTATATTTTGGTGAAGTCAATATTGGTAAAATGAAAGTTCATGAAGCAGGAAATGGTGGCGGTTTGGTGAAGATGAGAAGAGAGCACAAAAAACCACAGGAGACCAAATGGGTACCCTCTTCCCGCCTTGCTGGTAACCGACCGCAACATGATAATAAATGATAAGAGTACATATGAAGTATTTTATTTGCACTACTTCTGAATCAATCCGGGCAAGTTTCATGCTAAAAAGCAATGACATTTCAAGCCAAATGACTTATGTATAGTGTTCTACTGAGGACTGAGGCTGCTCCTGCTGCAAGCTGCAACGTTACATCTTTACATGCCAAAAGTGAAGATGCGTCTCAATCGGAACGGAATAAATGTGGTTTGATACAGGAGAAAAAGGGATGTCATTGTTAGTGAGATTAGATGAAGAAATTCATTCGAAAGGAGTGAAATGCTCTTGTAAACGATACAATGTTGTGGCCAAAATGAGTGAGGGAGAAGCCGTTTTCTGAGGAAATTAAGTAAAGTGTCGCCTAATAATTTTGGCGTAGGGACACTTTGTGTTGTCCCCAGATAATGCCGGGAGATTTACACGAGCCACGCGGAGAATGCTTAAAGACATGAATTCATTATAAGCACACGTCCACACTTGCTCAGCTTGGAGTCACAAGTCCGCACGGTGGACTCTTAATCCATTGTAATGAAGTCGTAGATTACCCCATGACCTTTATTTATGGCACTGCACTCTGTCAAGGTGTGGAATCAAAACCTGCCTTCTGCATTTAACTTCTTTTGCCATCATGTTCCTTTTATCGTGTTTTCTTAGAAGCAAGCCAACCTCACCTTATAAACGCCAGCCTTTCTAAAAACTTCTTTCCGATGACACCCGTCTCGCTCCAACTCCCTCAGCCTAATAGAAAATCCTCATCTACTAATTCTATGCAGAATTCCCTTCTTGGTCGTTCCTCGTTTGCTACTACTTGGTTTGCTTGATCGGATCCACCAAAAACTGGAATTGATTCTTTTGGCTTCTGTGACACAAAAGCATTTGATGCTCATGATGACGAGTCAAGTACACTTGTTCATTAGCACGTACATTTTGCAGGCTTATGCCTTTTAGAACTCCTCCACTCCTCAACTCTATTCAAAAGTGACAATATAAGAACGCAACGACGACGACAATGACGGTTGGGTCCGGATTCGTCAGATCGTTCTTTAAACTTTGTCAACTTTTTTTTCTTAGTGGCAAGTCACCACAATCACGCAGCTTTAAAGCACGTTCAATATAAATAATGTATCCCGGAAAACTCTACTTGAATTTGCGCTTGTTTAAACGATTTTGCATCAAATGCCGGAATTTTAATGTAAACTCTAATGAGGTTAGACCTTAAGAAATTGGTCAGTTTTTATACATTTTCAATGCAATTTCTTTACGCACTTGATCTCAATGTTGTGACTGACTGAATTTCCATGTTTTTTTTGTCTTAAACGTGCGTATTTTTGCAGTTTTTCCTGTGAAAATTTAACATTTTCAAGATAAACAAGTATCAAAGTTGTGCTTTTTAAAACAATGTCTACCATATTACGCCTAATGCATAAAAAATGAGGACTCGCAAATAAACGTAAGAAAAAAAACTAAAATGTCTCCTCCCTGAGTTGTCATATGCATGCAAATGATGACTTTCTTTTGTGTATTGTTATAAAGCCAGTATATAATGTCAAAGGCGTCACTGTACTTTATAGTAAAACGAATGGAGTACTCTACGCAAAAGGCAAAGCATTGACCTGCATTTCATGTTGATTACTGTTACTACTCAGACTATGATCTTTCACCAAAGAAAAATTCATGAATCCCAACCACAGCAGAGACCGACGCCATATAAATAGCAAGCATAAAGTTATATAAATACTATCACATAAATCTTACCGTGTGATGTGAAGATAATATTGGAATAAATCACTTTTTCATACTCCGACGACAGGATATTACAGTAGAGACGGAGGAGTTCTCCACAACAGCGGTTTTTGGATTTCCGAATAATAAACCAATGTAATTTTATTCCGGAACTTTGATTACTGAACGTGATACTTTGCTTACTGAAATTAAAAAACCAAAGCAAATCCGCAATTAAAATAATGGAATATGAAAAATATAAATTGTATTATTTGCACAGTTACACAGGATTTATACTTTATACTACATATATTTCATACCGTAATCATTTGGAGAAAAGTTATACGGAATTTTACACTTAATGCCGTATTGTTTTAGGTTCCATTGAGTGATTTTTATGGGCACTGTCCAGACGAATAGGCAATTGTCCTTTTTACTGTTTTCCTGTATACCAACTTGTACAAATGGCACTGAAAGGGAAAACAACTCTCAGTGAGAGGCCCAGAGAAAGACGCAACGTTTTGTGTAGTGAAGAAGCGCGTTGTCTGGCCTCTTCCAATGTTCCAGTGGTAGTCGACTCGAGTCGGCTGTGGTCTGCAGCCAGAAGACAAGAAGGGGTTCAAAGAAATATGCTGATTTGGTGTCCATTCCATGTATTCAGCAGTTGTACCAAATGAGCAGTGTCCTGAGACCTCATTGATACATAGATAATAAAGTTGCACAATAGCTAAAGACAAGGCAAAGTTTAATTTTGTTCAGTCGAATAAAGTGGACCTCTTCAAAAGAACATTGCGTTTCTGGATTCCATTCCCTGCTCTGCTAACGCACTCTTTGCCCCAATCTTCTGCATCTCTAATGTTTCTTCAATGTTATAATATGTCAGCCTTTTTGTTTGGAATCCAATTTAGTAATTAGTGTATGAATACATTCTCCTTTCGCAAATGGCACTATAAGTGAATTACAGGTGCACGAGAGGTAGAAGAGCGAACTGGAGAAACATGAGCTTACAAGTATATGATACAGATACAACAGTTAAGAAATCCTAGTCAAAAATCGTCATTAAAAAGCGTAAATCCCTAACAACACAACGTCCAGTCCTTTTAGTATAGTTTTGTGCAAGGGGAATTCATCCTTGATTCACGAGCGCATCTCGTCTCATCGTCATTCTCTATCATCATCGTCATCAATGGTAAATTTGTAATTGAAAAATCGTTATACTACCACTTACATTCATATAAAACAGCCTGACAGGTGTGTTAATCTGTGATGTGAGCTGAGTATAGCTGTGTAGTTTAAAAGGAGGGCAAAAGAAACGAAAGTTTAGAATTTTAAAAGATGCAAAAAATGTGTTGTTTGCCTCAGCATGCATGTGCATTCAGAATGATGATCTGGAGAGGATGACAGAGGTTGTAGTTCAGTATAGTTCAGTCGCTGTTAAGAATGAATTGGGTTTGCAATAAAGTTTATAAAAGCAATCTAAATGTTAGTTACACAAGTTTCATTGGTTATTGAAGCTTGGACGTAATACGCGATTTAAAGTGAGTAAAATGAGATGCTGGCGGATTGTGTAGTCTGTGTGTTTTTCTTGTGTACCACACACACATGCAATTAAAAGAAAGAGCTAAAAGAGGAGAGAGGAGACCAATTTTGATGAAGCTGTGTTTATACTGACATTACTGACAGTCGACAGTGTAATGTTTTCATGCTCAACAGTGTTCACAATGGTGCAGGAGCCACATGATGAGGAGAAGAGCAACTTGTTCATCATAATGGATGGGAGCAGAGGACCTTCAACAAGGGTCAGAAATGACCTGCTATACATTTCCGCCACGTGGAGCAGCTGTTAACCTTGCTTTTGAGAGAATCTTTCTTTAGCCATCATCATCATTATGTTCATGTGAGACATGTACACAACGTCGTTTCGTTTAGGATTACTCTATTGCACATTGAAATATGAACAAAATAGCGAATCTTTAACACTAGGGGAATATGCAACAACAGTACATTCTACACATTTTATATATACACATGCACAACACCACAAAACACCAACAACAAACTCAAGAACATTAAGCATGCATGCGCATTTATAGTAGTTCTATATAATAGTTGAATGTTAACGTACACATACTACACAAAAAGTTACACATGCAAACACAAAAGGATCAAGATCAGCACTAGCATTAAGCAAGCACTGTGCAAAAACTGAATAAATTCGCAAATCGCAAAATGGATATACATGGACGTAATAACATTGTCCTACCACACATACACATGTACAAGCATTGTATGGTACTAGAGTAATCACCATCATCATCATCATCACTTAATAAAGTCGCCAACTTCGACAACAAGAAAAGAGACAAGAAGCACGAAGAAGAAGAATTTTTGTAAAGGTAATACAAAAACGTTGAGCGTACAGAGTTCGAGGTCATGTAATGAAAAACTCATTTGGAAAATGGTTACACACATTCGGTTCTTTTAACTTTGATTTAGTGCATTATCAGTATCAATAAATGAGTAGATGAACGAGGCGACACGTTTCGTTTTTATATACCTTACATTACATTGCTTGAATTGCATTTTAGTAGCAGCATTGATTACTTGTAATGCTGAATGTATGCAAATAAGTTGTACTATGAATGAAGTTTTTTTCGTCTTGTCATGTTTTATAGACTTGCATGCGAATTAAAAAAATGCTTATGACAAGTACTCTATTAAGTATAGTGCTGACTGTTGACTGTTGACTCTGTCAATTCCAAATAAGTAGGGCATTCCTGGAGTTTCAACTTTTCGCTCACGTTCCATTCCTTTCCATGTACATAAACAAAGCGTCTTCGTCATCAGAAACTCAGAGTTCATGGAAAGCACAACGTTGTTGTTATTATTGTTATTGTTGTCTTTTCTGCTGCTGCACTAGACTTTGTTTTGAACTTGTGTTACCTAATAATGCGTCTATTAAAATGTGCAGCAAAAGTTTCACAGAATACGAAGAATTTCAAAGTATTCGTCTTAGTAGTATGTTTTATAAAGTTAGAAACGCACAAGTTTTAAACAGAACTTGATTTACATATTGTTGCAAAAATTCCGAGTTTGCTTTGTTTTATGTTATTGACTACGTAAGGCATATAATGAAGGCATTTTCGTAGTGAGGTACGTGGGAAATTGACTACTGGTTCTGTTAAATGTGGAATGCAATGTGAGATCATGCACAGATTACCAAGAGAGAGAGAGATGTGGAGATTTAAAACCTTTCCATGCGCCACTACGTAGTACATGCTTGCAATTTTTTCAAGTATTTATATTTTATGTTTTCTAGATGCAAAAACAAGTACTACACTCTACTTTGTTTGATTGTATTTCTGTAATCTTCGTCACTGGTGTTTGCTCATCCGATTCATAAATTCCAAACAGTTTGGTTTGAGCGCATTATTAGTGAATGAAAAGAGTTCATTCATTACAAACTCAAGTCAACATCCATTTTTCATGACTCTACGAACTGACACGGACCGCTCGCATAGTAAAAACTGAAATGGATTGAAGATGACAGGCTTCGTATAGAAAGAAACTGTTGACTCGAGTCTAATTAGTTGTCAACGAGAAGTGTACATGGACAGATGCTTAAAGTGTTGGGCAAAGTGCACATTGTTTATAACGAAGGGTTGGGAATTGACATCAATGGCAAAATGATTCACATTTTCAGAAGCAGAAGTAATGTTTTTTTCTATAACTTTATTACTACTTTGAATTACAGTGCATTCATGAAGAGTGAGAATTCGAGGTGGAGGCCCATTTTTTTATTGGGCAAGTGCGTCCGTTGAAGGCCAGGGTGAAGGATGCATTGCTTTGCATGCACGAAACCATGAAACGATGAAACTGTGCATGGTGCAGTGAAAAAGAGGCAGGTTGAACTTGAAATTGATTCCAAAAGAGATAAATTAAGATTTATCATGTTCATTCTTTTGCTAAATCATTGCGTTGTAAAGGGATTTTTTTTCATGATTATTTTTCTCAGTTTGCGACTTTGTTATCGTAAATATATTGTAATTTTTGATGATTTTGTATTACCTTTGAATTTCTTTTAGTGGTTACTAATGTCTTGTAAGAATTTGGTATCATTTTTCTTTCTGCGCGAAATATGCAGAATGGTTGTGTATATAGTGGTTGGGGGATGTTGTCCTCGTATTGTAAAACTTGATGTCATTCCCACTGACTGCACAAAATGTAATACAATGAAAAGGTTCAACTTCAACAAACGGTGTTTCTAAAATTTTTTGACATAGTAGAAGCATTCCGAGAGACAGACGCATTGCATGGATGTAAAAATTATGGAAATGACAAGAAAACAAGTAAAAGATGAAACATATGGACACACTAGGCAGTCAGTATTTTGTTGTCTCGTCACTCTACTCAAAAGGTAGTTAAAGTAATGTTTCCACGACCCAAGATATGATGTGTTTACTCATGTTTCCATCATATTTAATACTTTGTCTTCTTGAAGTGAAAAGCCGTGTGTGTCACATTGTTGCATGTTTTAAAACTATAGTAATGTAACAGTGCACAAGTACCACAAGAGCCGATTTTTGACATTTTCAGTCCTTGTCCTTGCTCATAGTCCTGCCTATAGTATAACATACGTTTATCAACATCTTGTGCATTATAAATCTTCTTTTGCGATTTCGTTCAAGCAGCGTTTTGTCTTCAACAAATAAGGAACATCAGTTTGACATTTGCACTCTTGTAAACTGATACATCGGAAAAAATTGTCACATACGTTTTTTCTTATGGCTTTTCTGACTGTGTGCTACGGATAGACTCACTTTGTCACCTTCTCGCCAGCAGATCCTGACGCGACTTATGTATTAAATTTGCTTTTTTAAAAAAGCACATTTGTATATTCCTTATGACAATTTGTGACTCGAGAAAATATGAATTTGAGCTTGTAATGCATTTGTTTGTTTCTGTTGGTTGCATTTATTTATGAACATGATTTTTAAATGAACCTGCTAAGGTAAGGATAGCTTTAACTTTACGTTATTAATAGTGGTAAGATCGTAAGCCTATATTTGCATTATATGATTAATGACAATTTTCTAAAGTTTAATAATATTATTGTCTTATTCAAAAATTCATTCACACTTCGAATCACATCCGTGAATGAAAATTAGTATTTGGACAAGGCTTTATGAACATTTTAAAGCTATTTTCGCAAAGAAGTTGTGACATGTGAAGATTTGAATGAATTTATTGAATGTAATATAAGATGATTATACGTGTGCACATCGAATTGAAATTTGGTTTGATTGTGCACTGCGCTCGTGTCACATTGACACACGATAAAAGGACGAATCATTTCTTATAAATAATGAAGGTGGCAATAAAAAATGTCAACACGGAAGGATGCGGTGCACCTTGTTTTCTTATACTAATAAATTTCCTTTCCAACCGTTCAAGTTCAAAAGCAAAGGACCTTTTTGTCCATGTTTTATTAAAGACGGCGCATTCGTGTTGACTTGACACTGCTATAAGAATATTGGAAAAGCCCCGAACGAACAAGGAGTTCAGTCATCCATTCTATCAAGTATGAATTAATTTTTCATCAAGGACTTCCAGCCGAATGAGCAGTTCTCAAAACTTATTTTTCATACAACTTTTCCTCAGCGGCGGTGAACGTGCAAAAATAAAACACCTCGGTTTTTTTGATGAGCATTAATTTGACTTCGTCATGTCACTTCATCAAATTCATTTGAAACTCTTGTGTAGGAAATCCATACTGTAATGAATAATTAATTCAATATATAAGTATAAACAATCAATACTTCAACTGTTTATTATTGCTATACCGTTGAAACCGTTGTTGTCCAGTTCGGTTCCTAGAAAGATACACACCAACATGACAATATGCATGAATGAGAGTAAATATTTTAGAAATGTCTGATTTACTACACAACTGGTTTTCAGTGCAGCTTCTTGAATCAGTGAAGTGAAAATCTCATTTTTTAAACCTTTCAAATATAATAAAACAAGGTTACATTACGATAAGACAAATGTCGTCTGCAGTATAAGGAACTGAATTAAATATGAATTATACTTGCAAAAGTTGTAGTACAGTACATCCGTTACTTACACTTCTCATTGCAACATCTCTTGTGCAAAATTATGCAGGCTTATTGCAATTGTTCTACACCTACGCTAAACCGACTGATAAATCACAAGGTAGTAAGCTAGTTGTCTTTGAAATGCACTTCAGATAGTGTCAATTCGGAAACTGTGTGCCATACTTTATAATGTTTGCAACGGCGACACTACACACACAGACTCATTTTTTATTTCTAAACGAAAGCTCTTTGAATTAAACAAGATAAACGACACGGGGAAGATTGTAAAATCAGATTCTCAATTCTCATGGTTTGGTGTTGGTGATTCGTGTTCGGGAGCAACTACTATACGATACAAAGCCCCTTAGAACATGCATATCAAAAGGTGCATTCCATTAAGTTCAAGCATTTATTGAGGACCGTCATGAATGTGAACAGAAGAAAAATGTACGTAGAAAACGTAAGTTAATATGTGTCTCTATGATCATTTGAATAAAGGAAATGCAGGAACAACATGCAGTGCTATGAGAAAATTTAGAGAAAAACATGACTGAATGACTTATTATAAATGTAAGTAGGATGGTTCATCAAGGAAACGTATCTATGAATGTTCATTCATTGTATATAATAATAGTAAATACGACAAGTTTTTAATCGCGGTTTAAAATCATTACAAGCAATTACCACATTACACGAATTACACCTCATACTATAAAAATTTGTTTGTGGTTACAAATATAACGTCCGCAATGCAATATTACAAATGAGACAGAGAGGAAGAGGAGCAAATATTAAAGTAACATCTCCTGTAACTTTTTCTTTACTTTGAAACTTTTATGTCACATCTGATGACTGACAAACGAGGAGAGACCACGTTTAACATGTGATACACATATAATAATAGTTAAACAATAGTATGTTACCAAGAAATGGTGTATATTACAACATTACAAGCTAAATGTGGTGACTTTTGGACAACACTGTGCTTCCATAATTATCTGCTTCTTATTGACATACAAAAACAACGTTTTGTGAGAGATTTTGCGAATTGTTTCATTGCATCATCATAATGTCATTTGTTTTGAGAACGTAAAAAATATTACGCATAGTGTCTAGCGGAGGTTGTCATTGCTGTCTGTTGTTACTTCATTTTATCCGTGGTTTTTGTCCACGTAAACAAAACATTTTGGGGTTCTTGATTCTCTTCCTGTTTTTTAGTTCTTTCACAAAGTTTAGAAAAACTGAAGAAGAAAGGGTTAGAATTATGAAAAACAACAATTTCTTACAGCAATAAGGAGACGACGACAAACAATGCTATTACGACGCAATTTTTTATAATGCTACAATAATCTTAATATACTTATTATATAAATAAAACAACATCCGTAAAACATGAATACATTTACTATAATCAATACCGAAATCTCGAAAAATATCATAAATCATGCAATCATACTACAACATTTTACAATATTTTATCCATTCAAAACATTCCTATTCAAATGTGTCATCTTTAAAAAGAAAATCTTAAAATCTGACTAAAGTGTAGAATATGTGTATCATAATATAACTTGCATAACAAATTTATTGTACATATAATAGTTTGGTTTTCACATGCATAAAGCTCGTTTTGACATGTTTTTTTAAATACACTAGTACACTGTAAAATATTAATTTGAAGAACATTTGAAGGTTGTCCTGACATTAGCTCAAACATCTAAAACATGCTGTCAGACGACGCCGTTTGATTTATAAAAACAAACATTCTATTAAATTCCGACACTTCTTCAATTATAGTTTGGTCACATTTCACATTTCACATTTCATGCTTCATCTTAAAATGTTTAAAACAAAGAACTATATATATAGAATTATATATTGTTAACTAGATACTCCGAGGTTCACAGGCTTTGATTTACGGAAATTCATTAAAATATTTGAAGTAGGCGTAAAAAATAAAATTAACAGCAGCTATGACACCTTTACGACACTATACTTTAATTAAAATTTATCAATTTTAATACTATATATTCTAAATAATTAAGAATATTCTTATAATGATAATTTCATAATCGTTGTAAATGCATGATTTCTTTTATGTGACCACAGCAAAATTTCAAAACTTTCAAATAACAAAATCTGGGGAAAACTGGACGCTTGTCGACTCGTTTTGAGACAGCGTATACAAATTCCTATTTTTTTGTATTATTTTAAAATCATCCTTCATTTTTATGTTTTCGATTTTTAGATTCAACATCACAATTTATAGTATTTTGCTATAAATCGTAGTTTGTATAGTATTTTGTTTGTACCTTGTAGTTTTAAGTACAAAAATTAGTTGTTTAGGTTTATTAAATGTACCGTAGTCTAGTCATTGCATTTTAAAATGAATCTTTCCATCCGTTGCGTTGTTGACTCGGATTCTTCGGACGGTTGACTCTATACTGAAATTCATCATACGTAATTGGTAATACATCTTGTACTGCTACTTTAATCTTAAACATTTTATGTTTGTGTTGCATAAAGTATACATTATACTATTTTTAGGAGGAATTTTGTGATAAAGTTGGAAATTACTATCTTCCCAAACACTCGCATTTGAAAAGATCAAATAAAATAGTTTGTGAGGAGGAGGCCTCAAACGTAGCTTTCTTGTCGGGATGAATACATCAAGAAAGAATCCAAAAGTCTTGGTTGAATCAAATCCTCGGCTTGCATTTTGACGATCACGTCTTCGCCACATTCAGAAACAAGTTTCCTCAAAGTTGCCTATAAAACGGAAAGGAAAAGACCAAAAAGTTGAACTTGTTGGAAATGACAAAAATAATCAATGCAAATTCATGATCATTATTTGAGATTCAATCTACTGAACTTTTTTTTTCATGTTCCAGATCCAGACTATAGCATTATTTATGACTGAGGACTTGTGTAGTCTTTTTACTTTTTGAGCTTACTGGATTTGTTCATATTGCGTCACATTGTATTGAAATATTCATGAAAGATTAAAAGAACAAGAAATGCGCAAGGAATTGGATTCTCTTGTGTTGTATCGTTCGCGTGAATGACACGGAAAATGCGAGTTCCATAACCAAATTTAGTATTAAAGGTTGACTCTTTGACGAGGAAAGTGGCATGAGAAAAATACCATATAAAGAGGGATTCTGAAGAAAGCCTTCCATTGAATTATGTACAAAATCAAAATGGAGAGCAAGTACTCATAACATAATGCATCAGCTACATAAAAGCTAACTATTATTCAAAATGACTTTGATTTTCATTCATGCAAGATGTAAGCTTTAGTACTCATAGTCATGGTACTCATGCATGAAATAAATGATTAATCTGGATTTCTCAATGTTTCTGTAATATTAGTGTGAAGTGTGACGCGGGCGAGAATAGAACGACACAATTCTTAAAAACCACGCATTCATTTTTCACAGAGTATACGTAAAGCATTATGACATGAAACCATTACAGTACAGAACTTACAAGGCAAGCAATGAGGACTCCATCAGAAAAGTTACGTTCTTTCTCTTGACGACAGAGGTGAATGAGACGGTCAATTCCTCCCTTCTCCATGACGTATTGGGCCACTCCATACTCATTGCACAATCTAGAATACAACAGGCAAAATCAAGGAAAAATAAATCACTTTACAGCTTCATTTGCATAGCATAATACAACAGCAATTGCAATTGCAACTCAAAATACAAGTGTCTTCAATTAGCAGTTAAATGCTTTAATGACGATGACCTTCAGACCATTTGGAAATGTGTGAGTCTCCATGTAATTATTGTAGTTAGTCGTAGTAAAAATTCATAGAATGGTGGGTTACTTACTAGTATGTTATTATTATTTCTTATGTATTCTATACATCTACACGTGTAGGTATTTTAATTTTTAATCTTAAACCATCATCCATCATATATTAGCAATAGTGTAGTGTTAGTACTTGGTACTATACTATTACTCTCTCTTATGAGCATTGAGACAGTTTACCTGGAGATTGCAATAGTCGACTTTTGCTGGACTCGTTCACATGCAGTCACTTCAGCTGCAGTGTCACCGGGTAACGGTCGTTTTTGCAAGAAAGCCAAGAGAATGACGATTCCTCCTGCACGAAGTATGGCATCTCTGCACGATTCGATGCCAGCCATATTCGCTAAGATTGTAGCGACCTAAAATGTAACATAATACAATATTTTAGTTAAGGTTAATTGATTCTATATTGGACGAATTTTAGTTACAGACTTAGAATTCCGTTCACACGAATTCATGCTATTTAAAATCTTACGAAGCTCATCTTGGAAATCAAGTGCACTGTAGTGTACTTACGTGATCAAGAACGAAAATGGAGAAATCCGGTTTCCGTCTCACTGCTTCGATGATGAGATGAACTGTCTTATTCCGGCGAAGAATTTGAAGAGACGCAACTTCTAGGAATGTTAGATTCGAGATCGCAGCTACGATGAGGAGAAATGGTTCTTCTTCAGTATGGCATTCCACAATGAGCTCTATTATATCAATTTATTAAACAAAGAAAGGAATACAGAAACAATGTTCAGAATAAACGTTAAGGATGACTGCACATTACACTATGGCAAAATGAAGGATTCCAAAATCACAGTTGTTGTATAAACGAATAACGGATGAAAAGTTTTTGTTCATTAAGGAAATCATTGATCATTCAGTCATTGGAGAAATGGGCAAAAGACGACTCCTTTTAACGAACGTCCGTTTGTCATCATCTGCTTATCAAACTTTGTCACTCGAAACAGAATCCACCAATTCAGCTTGTTTCTCAAATTTGAGTTCACTGAATCGTAGAGATAACTTTTGAACCGTGTTTAATCCCGCTCTCTAGTCGATTCAACGGAAAGTGTAATGGAATTAACTTAATCACAAGCATAAGAGCATAGCTCAAAATTCGAATTTTAAAGACTGAATCAAAACTGCTTTGATATTGTATAATGTATTAGAACAAATATAATCTTTACATATACATACGAAGCGTTATATGAGAATCGTGTGTGCTTTGAACTGGATTGGCTCTGTTGACATTTTTGATTGGCTTTTATTTTCCTTTTTCAGTACTTTAAATTCCCTTTTTATTAATGGCTAACGAACTATAGGCCACGTCAAAAATGGATGTGTCGTAGTTTTACTTGCTTTTTGGTATGATTTCATTGACGAAAGAAAATTCTCAATTTAAAAAAAGTCATCATTACTTGCTAAGGATTCGATAATTTTCTCCAAATGAACTCCCAAAGACGCCAATGTAGTTTCCAAGTCAATCCAGGGATCAGTGGCCTGTGTGAGAACTGAGGCAGCTTCAACTTTTACAGTGAAACTGTATTTTGGGTCGTATAGCATATCAGCAATAATTTCAAATCCACCAGCCTGTAAGAAAAGGAAGATGAATCACAAGAAGCATTTTAGCTTGGTACAAAGTTGTAATATTATATTAAATCTCATAGTTTTTGTAGTAGTGCATGCAAAATATAGTATATTTCCTAACAAAAACAACAACGGCTACATTAGTAATGAGAGTGGAGTCGTGACATCACGTAGACATGAGGAATCAGTATAGGTACAGGATGCTATGTCCGATGGGATTGTCACCATTCACCATTATCATCACATACAGCAAAATTTCATTCTTTATAGGGCTTGCTTTGAAAGAAACACAAAATCTTCACAAAATACACAAGCGGTCTGAATTTTGGCCTTCTCGATCTCGTGTAAGCAACGAGAAAAAACCACACTAAGAATGTCTGCGGTGATTTAGTCTTCCTGTCGTTTACAGTCCCTTTTCGACACAACCACAATTCCGAGAGCTTGGTTCTTCCATACCGACACGAGTGTCACCTTTAGCATATTTTTATGCAATTTGGAAAATCCATTTCAAACCTTTCGGGAGTTCTTAAGATTATGAATTTTGCGCTAACAGTAGTTTATTAACTTATCTTATACTGAAAAAATGCTATCATAAATTACGATACTACACTAAAATATACCAAAGGCACCCAACGAACTTACCTTATCAAAATCTTTGACAGCTTCTCCCACGCATAAGATTGTAGCAAGGCATCGAAGACAAAGCATCTTGTCGATTTCCTCTCTGGAATCTAAAAGAGCGCTCAACAGTTCTCGGACAGTACAAAGCTCCGAAGCCAATCGACACATATGCATTCCGCCATCCGATAAAACCAAAGCAAGAGACTTGAGTGCTATTCTTGCTGGGATTCCCCCTTGTTCAATGCTATAGAGGAGAGATGACATATCTCGCGTGAGCCTCAAATCCACAACTTGACTAAAGAGATTTCCAAGGGACACAATTCCTTCCACTACATCAGTGACCAATGTGTGAAATTCAGGCCCAAAATCGAGATCATCATCAGCAAATGTTTGGAGGCCATCAGTGTTGTTGTGACAATTGCCATTTTCATCCGTTTCTGTGGTCTTGGCAGGTCGTCCGGCACCAGTGGCTTGTGAGGTAATAGTAGCCATCATTTGACCGGCTGTCCCAAGCTCCAAACAGGAAGTGGCCAACCGTTCTTCCAATAGGTTCAAATTCATGAATCCCAGTGGTTCTCGAAATTGTTGCAAAAATTGTTTAATATGACCAACAAGGCTGAGCACAAGGCCAGGAACACGAAAAAACATTCCGTATTCCAAATGTCTGCAAAAAACGAGAATTCAAGTAAGTCATTCAGTTCCGAATATTTTCCAGCTATTCTTTTTATCAAGACAGTTAATTTCAATTGTAAAGTATTAAACAAGCTGAGGGCTCAGTATTTTTTGAATTGACCAATAAAGGGGTGTATGAGTAGTAGTTGCGAATCTGATGAAATATGCATTATACGTAAACGAACTCTTCACTGACTTGCAACGATGCAAAATAAGGAAACCCTTTTTTTGCTTTGTATAAAGTCTCAGATGATGCCATGATGGCTCGGATACATTCCACCAAATGTAATTACGCTCTATAATACGTACTAACATTTTTTTATTTTGACCATGTCAAGGATGAGGCAGGACCCAGTTTGCGGATGGATGTGGGTCGTAAGGACGTAAATGTTGTGCATGCAAAGACGGCAGATTACAAAGATAATCCAAGAGCCAGAACAGAACACACAGAAAGCATCTTCAGAAAGTGTCGTCGAGTCGTCGTGCCTTTCTCGTCACTCTCTCCTTGTCTTTTAACATTAGCTTTCTGTCGACAAAAAACCTTGGAGGCATTCTCCCTCAATAAAAAGGAATGTAGTCGACTCTGGGCTCTGGAGTCTTTTGGGAAATTCATTTTCACTTGGCCTTTTCCCCGTTTTCCAGCCTCAAGACACAAATTTACCTTGATTAGTAGTACACATGGCTTCTGTTTTATTTCACTTGTGTGCATTTGTGTCTCAGTTTGTCGCGACAAGGAATGTTTACTTTTAAAAGTAATCAGATTTGTATAATTTTCAGCTCTCAAATGTCATCAAACAACAGCGTCCAAATGCAATCCTAAAACGCTAGTTTTGAGTAACTTATGTTAGAGTCGCTTAATCCAATTTCAATGGGATCAAGCTCTTTTATCATAAAAAACTCAATTTCCAGAGAAATTAATCAAATCAAAAGGTTTGCTTTTCGGGTTACATGATGTAAAATAAATATATAACTCATTCTTTGAACACATACTGCAAATTCGTTGCATAATATGCTACAAAACTGTTCATTTTTTTGCATAGTGACTCAAAATAAAAAACGTTTCATGGAAACGTCATAAAACTTTGACCAAAATGAGAGCAAATGAAGAAGCGAATGTATAGTGCGGTTTTTTTGGACACTTCTTCTTCAAGTATATTACCCAACGTACGAAGCGTAAAGTGCAACTCAGCGTGATCTCAATTCCGCAGTAGTAAAACGCCGCCTATAAAATTTCATGTGACATAAGAAATAGCGAATATGAAGATAAAGAAAAGCAAACTTAAAAGTCAACTCTGCACTTTTTTACGAACGGGATAAATTCGCATAGTGGCTTTTGAATGAAATGTAACTATATGTGTAACTTATTTAACTCGATATCGAAAGAATTATACTATTTAAACGTATTATACTATTATATAATATCATCCGGGTTCCCTTTTCAGCTTCTAGCTCCTGTGTCACTGCGTTTCAAGTTCAAAAGTTTAAAGATTCAAATCGGACATTTTTTTTAATACGAGGCGCCGGCCAGTTTTTTTCATCGAAATCATATTGACTCAGAATTAATCTGTAGTAGCATAGTAGAATAGCCTTCGTTTGCAAGGTAGTGAGGCACTCGAACAGTGACAGACGCGTTAGCGTTTGGTATCATGCAATTATTAATGAAAAATATGGGATTGTAAAGCGTAAGCGATAAACTTTTCTCGATTCACTTGACTAAGACAGTCAAAGTTGAAGTTTTATCGAAGATTTGCATAACGCGACCTCGAATTTTGAAGGTTTCTCAAGGAAAAGTTTATCGTATATATAGTTTTAGTTTTATTATACTTTGGCTGCACTTGAGCAGTTTGTTGTTGCATTCAAGCAAAAACGTGTATATTTTGCCTGTGTGTGTGAAAGAGGTGTATTTTACTGCATTAATCTCAGAAATCACAATTTAAAAAAACGGCGACTGACTGCTCATCTCAACGATAACTCCACACGTGGATTTTTCGCGTGAGGAGCAAGTCACACTCTCGCACTACCT
Source organism: Harlomillsia oculata (assembly GCA_019776145.1). Lineage (NCBI taxonomy): Eukaryota > Metazoa > Arthropoda > Collembola > Entomobryomorpha > Oncopoduridae > Harlomillsia > Harlomillsia oculata. The sequence continues at coordinate 17,903 of JABASF010000157.1, read as the reverse complement.
GTTTTCAAGTAATGCATCACCTTCTTTTGTTGGTTTTATAATTGCTATTTTGTAACATTTGGTAATCAAAGATACCGTAATGAATTTAGAACATCTTGATCATTCTTATTTGTGTTAATGAACTAACGAATGCTCAAATCTTTACTTGCTAAGAAGAGACATTGCGGGTCTGGATAGACTCTGGAGACTAAAAAAACTCAGTATTCGTTGTAGAGCTGCTGATGCTTTTAAAACCATGCCGTAATCTCGAAGTGCAGACACTGCACATATGCACAAGACAGAAGATAAACACAAGCACATACAAAGGCAAACTCATCAATGGCAAATTTTCTGCACTATATGATAAAAAGACATTTTGGAGATTTTGGCTGCACTACACATCGGGACACAAGCTGGGGAAAGAGGTTTGCTGTCAAGTTGAAGTAATTTTCATCATCGTATTGCACAATGTATAGTTTGGAATCCTTAAGCACCTTTCAGGCTCATAATTGCATGCCTCGGCTGCCCTGTCGTATTATTGCTAGAAGAAGTTTTTATATGAGGAGGACAATGCCATGCGAAGGATTCACATTGAGCTTAGAATGAATAGTCAACATTTGAAGACGCTCTAAAATTCCTTTGTAGTCTTGAAATTGAAAATTGTAATGAGATACAATAAAAAGCTCTTACTTGCAGATACTGGCAAATTCTCCAGAGATGACACTTGCCATTCGTTCCACGTTCCGAATGGACATTAATGGTATGGACACGGAATGAATGGCAGCACACAATCGCCTGGTGCGTTCGGATCTTGCCGTGAGGGACGTCAAGTCCTTGGAGGCACCTGAGAATACATTCCATTCAAGTCCGTATGGAATAGCTTTCGTTTGCAAGGTAGTGAGGCACTCGGAATCGGCATGTACTCGTAGTTCATGGAGCCAAAGTCGTACGGAATCATTGTCATAATGAGACTTGACTATAATGTGTTCATTCAAATTTCCAGGAGCAGGTACTCGTTTGTAGCCTCTTGGGAGAGTTTGCCATTTCGGTTCATTCTTCAAAAACAGCTTTGGATGACTAGCATAATTAGACAGATCGTTTTTCTTTACTTCGTCTACGATAACAGGACCAGCATGCGCTTTGAGACCGCAAGAAGATTCACTCAACTGCTTTTTGGTAATTGCAGGTCTTGTGGAATAGACAAGATGCGGGGCAGACACGCTGCTGGAAGTGTAGTTTGGAGCAGAATGACCTAATCCCACTGAGGATGAGGCCACAGTAGCACACAAAAGCGAGTTACTGTTATGAAATACAAGAGATTTTTCCGTACTTCTTATCCCATATGAAGAAGGACGAAGCACGACTGTCGTCCTTGCTGTCGCCGTGGCGGCGGCGGATCGTTCAACACTTGTTCCAGCGCTATGATTTCTGAGCATGCTGTTTCGACTCCCGTTTTGATTATTATTAGAGTTGTTATTGCCATCTAAAGAAATTTTGTTCTTGTTCAAGCTCTCAAAATTGTCAATTTTATGAACGATGCCTATACGGGACGTGGAATTTGTTTTTAGTTTCGGCGTGGAACAACATGCGGGTGTTCCTAGCATACTTGAAGCTTCTGGCAATGGGGACATTCCCGTTGAATTGGACGACTGTGCCAAAACGATTTCCTGATATAATGTGTCTTCTGGCACAATCACTTGTTGGTGTTGGTACATCGTTCCATATGGGTCTTGAGACATAGAATTTCTGGAATGACTACGACAATGTGTACGCGAGTGACTGTGGTGAACATGAGGTGTGTAGTGTTGGCAACAACCGTTACCACTACAATTCATGGCTCGGGGCGTTGTCGTCACATCGTAATTGTAGTTGGTCACAACTGGTGTTGAACTGTATCTCGTATGTCGACATGTACTTCCGATTGGTTCTTGTTGAGCCAGCACCTTGTGTTCTGCCACGGACGGGATTGGACTTATGTAAACCATGGACGGTGTCTTCTTCCAGTCATCTTGTGGAGAAACTGGAGATGGGTGAAAATGACTATGATTTCCGTTCGAATGTCCATGATTGCCTGAATAGTACAAACTCATGTGTCGATGACCTGGAGATATTTGATGCTGGTGCTGCGTTGCGTTTCGTCGACTCGCTCGTGTTTCACCAGAATCAGAGAAACCAGAATCTTGACTCCGATGGCTCCCAGAAGAACTCCCAGTGGAATTGCGACTTCCATCTGCTCGCAAGTCACCTTGGGGGGACGACGACGATGAAGATGAGCCGCCGTGAACCTGATTGACACAGGGTAAAGGAAAATCACAAGAAGGAGACGACGATTTCGTCATATGAAGTGACAACATTCCTCCAGACATTGGTACAGGAGATCCTCGAAGACCTCTGAATTCCCAAGAGGTTGGTGATGAGCAATCTGATTCGTAATATATGCGGCTTCTACTTCTCTGGAGAATCGGAGCATCGATTTCACCACTATGAATAATAGGAGACGCCATCTGAAACAAAGGAAGCAATGGAAAATTTCATGAAATCTGTATTTGCATAGTTTGACTTTTATTCTTCAATAATTACTATATTTTTGCAAAATGTCTTTTTGTACACTTCATGTACGATGTCGATGTATAGAAACCACTAGTTCGTTAATAATTTAAAATATCCGAAAATGTCTTACAGAATTTATTGTACAAAAATCAAAAGCGAAAGTTTGCAGTCTCACGGCACACGTGAAATGGAACAAGATTCCCCAATGTACGAGACCACAGGAAAATCCTTTCAAATATCAAAAGGGACACATCGAAACGAAACGCTACAACTGCCGACATTTTAGGTCTTTACAACCCGCGAGTCCAATTTTATACAAACTTTTCGGTTTCATAGTGAACATGTCCCATTTAATATTTATTCCAGAATTCCTCAGCCTCCTTGTTCCTTTCTTAACTTCGAAACTTTGTTACGCAATTATTATTTTGTTCAACTAAAACGACTTTTTCATGAATGAAAGTATAGTATAAAAACATTTTCCAAAATTAGTTTACAAATGTCTGTCAACATTTTCATTAAACGTATAATAAAAACACCCAGGAAAAATCACATTTAATTAATAATTTGGAGAGATTCATCTCGTCCTCTGGTCTCGTACATACACATGTGATAGCATGCTTTTACTTTATACATGACTTGAATGAGGATGGAAAGCATGCAACGACACGTTGTTGGTTCAACGGAAGAAGTTCACATAACCTGGGATTTGTAACGGAAAAGTCGTAACGTGTGAAACTATTTGGTCGTAGTCGTAACCACCGTAGCTCGTGCCAGGATTAAAAACCCTCGAACAAAAGCCACGACTGGACCCTGGAAAAAGGTTTCACCCTCCTGAATTTCTTTTGTATACAATAAGAGAGAGTGTACAATTCATATTATCAACATTTTTTTTTGTGTGCAACCCTCTGCGAGCTCTTTAAACGCCCTTTGTTCCTGCTGGGAAATCTTGCGATGAAGAAAGAAGCGAAATGTTCCCGTGCCAGGATACTGCGAGACCCAGAAAATGGTTTTTAATAAAGTGGTTTCTTACGCAACATTTTCTAAATGTAATTTTCAGCATTTTTACAGTCACTCCGAACTCGTTATGACATGGCTAGTCAGTTAGAAGTCTCCATGAGAAATTATTTCGTTCTCCACGTGTAAACAATGTGTTGTAATTTGAAATTGCGGTTTACAAGTACTAATCAGTAAAAAACATGTAAATTATTCTTTTTGTCGGTTTTTTTGGGTTATTAGTTTTCAATTGCCACTCACGAGAAAATGGTGCGAAGTTACCATTATCACATGAATTTAGAATGTGTGTAATGCCATATGCCAGGGAAAAGTATTGTATGAGGAAAAGATGTGGCGTGTACAAAGTACAAGAAGTTAGTGTGCCACAATGTAACTTAAGACGAAAGGGGATTGGAATGTTTGGATGTGAGACTGGAATGCCCATTGAAAGGATTTTCACAAGGATCGACTATAGCTCTTCCGTCCACCGCAACATTCCATGGAGGAAGAAATTGGTGTGAAGACGAAGCACGGACTACGGACACAGGAGCATTGAGTGACTGAGACTGGAATTAACCTCAGTTGAATGGACCTTTTTCCTCTTGTGAAATGGCAGAATCCTGAGATTGAACCAGGACGAAAGAAGGGAGCACTGGTAACGTGGTAACACAGTAAACTAGTGGTTATAAGTCTTATAAGAGGAAAGAAAACAAGTGTGAGAAGGATAAATGGGGCAAAGTCGGAGTTATAGGAGTTGAACACACTCATTAGTGAAGCGTGAAGTCGACTAGGTGATCATAACGGAAGAAAAGAGATGTGAACTCTCACCAAGGGACGACTCTCAAACTCTCAGTCGGCTCCTCATGCTTTTGTAATCTCTTTAAATTTGAATGAAAGGAAGGCAAGGGCGCAAAAGAAAGCGGGTCTTGCTTGGTCGGTCGTGATCGGTCGAGACCCCTTGAAAGTAAAAACTGCGTGAGAACCAAGAAAAAAGTGGATTCGCTCTCTCTCCTCTCTCCTCACTCTCGTCTTGATTCCTTGAGTGAGTTCTGTCTCTCTCTCATCTCTCTTTACTGTTCCTTTATGACTGACCGAAGAAACATTCTTGCCTCATGCATCCAGCCCTGTGATTACATTGAAATTGAAATTACTATACGCCAAGTCCTGTGGGAAATCTGGACCAAGCCCAGGGAAGTTGCTTGGGTGTGTCTATTTCACTTATGGGACATTGCGGCTCTCTTTTGTTTACTTCGGCGTCTTCCCTGTAATAATAAAGCCTTAAGCTAATTATTAATTGTGTGTTCCTCTGACAGACTAGACGAGTCGAGATTCAAACCTATAACTCTCGTCCCTACTTTTGAATCATTTTGACTCTCATCCTTTGATTTGAAATATAGAATAACAAGATTTCCGGTCTGATTCTTTCGCAACATTATATGGACAAACGTATCGCAAAAGTTAAAGACATCCTTTCGGATTTATTCTTGTATTGTACTGAAGTAATACCATGATCAGTTGTAAGATTATGCTTTGGTAAAAGAAACAGTGTGTGAGTGCACTTACAGAATGATGATGAACGATCTCTCACACACTATATACAATGTTACGACTTTTACGACATGAAACAAAAAACAGAAGGTTAGTGGAACACGGATAGAAGAGGAAGCAACGAAACGGTGGTCTCATCCCAAATCGGAAGTCGACTCAGGTTGAACACACAAAGTGAAATTATTTGGTCAAAAGTGAGTCACGTCTTTTCGCCACGATAACACTGTAAAAGCCGGGCACTTTGTAACATCGACTGTTCTGGGTCTGGGGTATTTCCTCAACTCTTAGATGAAGGAACAACGTAAGCATTTAACAAGACGGTATAAGGCAATCATGCTCGTACATCCAATTACTCCTTTGGCTCGTCCTGTGACTCCAAACAACAACTTCATCTGGCTTCCTCCTCCGCAGGACAAGAATACGAAAAGTCCAATTGAAAGCTATTCTGTACTCAGTTCATGTCAATCGTATGACCTCATGATCGACTCGAGACTCGATTACTTATGTAGTATTCATGAATCCTTCTGCTAACATCCGCTTCAATGCTCTCTTATCCTCAAATGAAAAGCTGTCTTTACAGCTTAGCGTTGCATTTCCCGCAATCTAACATCATTTTCTACGTTTTCTTGAAGGAAACAACGTACTTTTAGTCAGCTTTGAAGATACAATCCTCCTAAAGCAGGGAAACATGCATGAAATTTCATTTTACATCATTGTTGTCAGATAAATTGAATTTGTTGTTGCCTTTCAAACCATCCTTTCTGGTACAATTTCAACCAAACAAGAATATGTCTAAGGCTGAACAGTTTTAACTACTATCATATATGAAAATAATAAAAGAGTTCTTCTTAATCGTCATGTGCGTAATTACATGACAAACAAGTTTATTTGCGTGGATACTATTGAGACACTCGAGTTATGACACAATATTTACAAGGGTTCCATATATGGAAGGTGTTCTGTCAGCTTGTCAATAAGATTGTTGACAACTTTGGCATTGACTTCGGACAAGAGCCGTATACTTTATGAGATTGCTAGAAGTCACTTGTCCATTCGATTCGTACGACCATACCGGTTGTATTCTTAGATCCCAAATCGCGACGCTAGAAAGGCAAATAATGTATTAATTTCGTCATGTATTTGTTGACTTTCCTTACAGTTTTCAATACCGACGGAAAAAATTACGTGCAGACAACAAACATATGCACAAGTGCAAATCTGACAAATACAACAACATCTCAAGATTTCAAGTTATGTGTTAACTGAGGGGCAGCGTATCATTTACGTTTGCACGTATACGCTATGTTGAAAGAGAGGTTTTTTGATGAATGAAATTCCAATGATCATGTGGCATTAAATTTTGTCTTGTTAGGGATTGAAGAGTAACAACATATGGCAAAGGCAAAGAAAACATGTGCGCAAGAATTGAAGATTTATTTGTATGAGTGAAAATTCACGTAGCGCCGTCATAGGAGGCAAACTTACGATCTTTCAGAGGATCCTTATGCATTGAGCATTTGTCACAGTGAGGAACTCAAGTGATCGTTGTCCGTCGTATGAAACAACGTCCTTCAGCCGGTTCCCGGCGTCTAGATTCAACGTCATGATTAATGACACCTGCCAATGGGGCGAAGATATAACCATTTTTGTAATGTGAGACTCACTCGTAGAATGCAAAAGCTTGCTCTTCCACTCCTTGATGAAAGTAACAGTAACTATTGTTTTGTACAAACAATTTTTTGAAGTGAAGCTGTAACCTGTAACTTTTGTAACTGTTTTGCTCATGTAATACGTACCAAACACAACCAAACCAACCACCAACCAATCGACAAACGCTGTTCCTCTACTTGAACATTATCTGTGAAAAGCCAACAAGCAAGATCATCTTTTCAATATTTTTTATTTCAGAGTGACAAAAATGTTTACATTACGTCAGAAAACATTGAAAAGTGGTCCAAGTCTTGGTGGAGTAGGGAGGAACACACTGGATGTCACATGTTGCTTTTTTGCTTGTGTGTATTTAATCTTTAAAGGTAACACGGAGGGACAGGAAGTAATTCAAAAATGACAAGTAATGCGTTCCTATGAGTAGAAGATGAAGGCTCAGGCCAAAACGATAATGGACCATTCATCTTTGTCATTCAAGACGTGTTGTTTGTAACCAAGAACAAAATCCTACTTGGGTTACTGATTGCGTAGGAAGGCAACAGTTTCGATCAAGAGTGATAATGAGGCAATCTCTTTATCACCTCCAAAAATCACCCTAAATACACTGTCAGATAGAGAAGCGTGGAAGAGCCACTTTATTTTCACACTCCTACAGACTTAAATGATCTCTTTTGCATGTTTCTCTCGGCTGCTACGATCCTCGTGCGAAATCAACCTGACATGAAAGTACAGTCCTATGTACAGTCCCATAACACAACGCAACCAGTTGTGTGATGCTATGTGCGTGACTATATACTGTATGAAAAAGCAGGAGCAAAGCAAAGGAAACGGGAGCGCCCATGGAATATTATGGAAATGTTTGCCAATAATCCTTCCCTTGTGAGCATTCAGTTCTGTTCATAGCCCAAAATGCAAACAACCTTTTCGATTCCAAGTATATAAACGCTGATTTTGAAGGATTTATGCCACTCAGGAACGGACTTATATTTTCACAAATCATTCGTTCGACTCACCACCTTCTCTACAATCCACTGGTTACGGTTACCACTTTGAGTATCTCTCACATCTCATCGGCAATTTGTACACAAGCCGAAACATTACAAGCACAACATTACATTATGGAGTATATATATATATCACTTACTCCATTATGTATGCGAGGCAGAAGTAGTAGCGTAACATTGAAAAATGAAAAATGGTCAACTTCCACATTCATTAGCTTGCATCGGAGTTGATATGGACGAAAAAGGAGAAGGATCGTCACTGAGCAAGTGTCAAGTGTCATGAAGGAAGCTGAAAAGAAATTGGCCTAATGGCAAATCGTACTAACACTCATTTTGGTCAACTGCCCACGCACAGTTCTCAAATGCGCACTTTGTCCCAAACAACAATGGCAACAAATGATAATGGCTCACTGCCCTTCATTTCATTCCTCCGAGGAGAGAAACAACAGGGAATCAAATGACTGTGTCCATCATTTTATCTCTTTGTATCATCTCTAATGCGTACTATGTACTAGTAACATCTTTATCATTTTGCAGAATGCACGGTGATAACGCCGCGCATTACCAGTGCAATGTACCTTGACAACGAACAACTACCTACTGCCGACGTGTTTTAACCGCACATTAAAGATCGCCAGTCGAGGCATTTTAGAGTGTCGATTTAGTATTAATAATTATTATATTTGGTTCCGTTAGCTGTAGAAATGGCGAGGATTGTCTCATTCATTCTCTTCACAGTGGTTTCTCAACTGATAAATGAGGAAGGCAAGCTTTGTGTGAGAAAGGTCTTAGTAAAAATAATACTATACGATGATCTGATGTAAGTAATACGAGGGAACCAACGAAACGCATTCCATTTGGCAAGTTGACACCACGAAGCCCATTTGCTGGAGACATTTACTCTAATGTTTATGTTACGCCGTGTCATGAAGACATAAAATACTGCCACCGTAGCAGCATATTTTACACCAAGCAAGCATTCGAAATGTTTAGAACAAGAAGAGAGAAACAGCCCAACGCCCATTGGCAAAAACCAAAGGAAAAGAAAAAACCTGCAATAAATGAAAATGCGGCTGTAGTTTTTTTTGAACATACATTTCATACAATATTTCAATTTTCTTTTGTTCTGATTGCGTATGGATATAGACAAATAATAATAAAGTCGGATTCACCTATTCAGCTATTCTTCACAGTTTATGTACAAAAGTAGCAGTGGTGTAAGCAGAAAATGTCTACATTCGAGATTCGACGGTGGTGGTGAGAACATATATGTTAAAACGTATTTACAACGTGACGTGAAAGTTGAATTGTGTTCTTTGCACCGCTCTCTCCACGTTGTTGCATTTCTGAAGGTTTTTACACTTGTTCAAGAGAGAAACACGTGTATCAAGTCCCTTCATTGAATATTCCTTCGTGTTCTCAAAGTTGGTTTGGTGCACTGCATAATATTTTGATATTATATGATCATGTAATGGGTTGAATTGTACGTAGGAAAGTGCATCTTAGAGCGTATAACGGTACGTATAGTAATTGTACTTGGTAAAGATGCAATTTGTTCATGACTCGAAGCGACTACGCAAAGACAATGTGAAGTTCGTCTCTTCCATACTCTTCTAGTTTATAAGTAAAAATCATATTCAACGTCATTACTCAAGCTGTCGAGCTCTTTTGGTCGGGACTGCAGTACGAGTGAGAAAGACGAGGAAAAGACATCCATATTCCATGACATGCCCGAATTTCATGTTTCGGAGCCAAAGTCAGAAGGGCACGAGATGAAGGAAACCGGGCGAAGTGCAGGAACGCTTTGTATCATATTATGATGTAGGAACATTATGCTAATAGTCGTACAATATGCGGTGGAAAAACAAGTAGTCATATCATATCTGTGACGACGAAATGAAGACGAGATACTTGTTTTGTTTGTATTAGTGAATTTTAGGGGGATACAAACATCTACTATATGCTTGCTCCTTTTGCAAATTCTGGGGACGGTTTCAATGTGCAATTGTTCGGACGGAATGGATAAAATGCGGACAAAACGCAAACTCATTGCCATTCTCGCATTTTAAGTCTCTTGAGATCCCATGCGCTCTGTTCCGCCTGGAGCCATGCTTTGGGAAAAAATTGTAACAATGAACCAGTAGCGGCGTGTGCTTTCATTCGGGTTCCGCAAAATAACTCTACCTCTAATTACCTTCCGGTGGGTAAACGCAGAGGTCATTTTAAAAAAGCCTGACTCTTTCTCGAAATTGCTTCCTTGTACGCTATTATTATATCCAACAATAATATGTCATGCTATAGTCATGTGGTGTATCTATAGTATAGGACAAAATAAGAATCTCACAAGGGTCCGTTGTCCCAAGCTGCGAATTAGCATAAAGAAACAAAAGTCTTCTGCTAAGAAATATACCCGCCTGCATCTCCTGCATCTAATGAGTGCCAGGTCACGTAGTAAAAAAAACAGTGGAATAAGCCAAACGGTTAGATTAAAGGTGAAATAATGAAATTTCAGGTTCTTTAAAAATGGTTTAGGCATTTTTTTTCAAAATTATAGAATTTTTCAAATCGCAAGGTCCCAATTTTCACCTGATGAGCTCATGAAGCATTTTAGTTTGTAAAGTTAAGTTTAGCGTTGAACCATTTAAGTCAGCGCTTTAATTATATAAAAATTGTTCCATAGCATAACGTTTCCGATCAGAATCTGTACATCCTTTCGGAAAGAAAGTGGCACACTCATATGAGTGAAAACGCAATGAAACGACTAGGTTTTTGAAATAATAGGTCACCTTCTAACTTTACCTTTTGCTTTATTCAGATTACGTCTTCTCTGTCTTCTCAAGAGTAAATCCCTTACAAAAACGAGCCGTTTGTTCTCTACTTGGCTCGCATTCTTGTATGGAGGAGTGCTATAATAAAAACAAAATTCTCATCGTCTCACTCACAACTCCTTTCTCCTTTTTCTAAATTACACTCCTCAACCTTATACCTCCTGTGTCATTTTCCTTACAAAAGATGAACCTACTTCTCAAAACTTCAAACAATAGATAGATAATCCGAAATGACGATTACGTAGTTCATCTGAGGAGCTCCGTGCACACAGAAGAGCATGCACTTGACTGCATCTTCTCACTAGGACTTTTGGGAGGTGCGGCAGATTAAATCCACATAAGTCCTTCCCTATCTCACTTCTTTCAAGACAGAAAAGACAACGAAAACACAAAGTGCAAGTTAAACAATGGAACTTATACATAAAGACGAAAAAGGAAGTTCTGTATCTTCACTTCTTATGCTGCATACTGTATACCACCCTGAACCAGCAATTCAAAGAAACAAACGAATCGTCTACACAATCGTTACAATATGCACAATTGCATTATACAATTACATTATATGTACGTACAGAATTGAGTCAAAAGTGAAAAACCTTTAGTGGGCTAATAAGGCGATGCCTTATTATTATTATGAAAAAACAGCCAAAACATATTATAATGCCACAATCTGTCAGTGTGTGTTAGTGTATTTTGAACGCGTGCTCCATTGTTTGTGAAAACATGAAAAAAAATCTTAAGGAAGCTGAATGATCGTTCATGTCCTTAAAAGGAAATACACATTCTTGTACTTTTGGACACTTTGAATGATTGCAACAGCCGATTGTTCCTTGACCAATTGCACACATGCCGGTTACTCACGAATTTGCATTACGTAGAAGCCACGTGCTCACTCAATTATACTATAATTCATAACCCTAATAATTTTTTACGTAGGATCGTTTTTAATGTCCAACACAAGAAACTGACTGAGCCAGTGAGTCAAACATGCGATCAGCAATCTCACTTAATCCATTCCAGCAAAGAAAAATGTATTTTTTCGATGAAAACGCTTATTAAATTCATTTGACTCAATTATATTTCATCCTGTTTGAAATACAGCGTAAGACAACGGAAGAACGGAGGTTTAGAAAAAGTTCCGGATGCCCTTCCCGAATACATCGGAAACCACACCCGGCGTCCTTTTAAATGAATGTTTAACATGCTATAACGGATAAGGCATTGCAAAATTCGTAAGGCAAAAATACGTTATTATTGGATTCTTCAGCATAAAATTGTTCATAGTCGATAACTTAAATTTTTAACCACCAAGCTGGGGAAGCTGAAGTATTGTATTACCAATAATTAATACAATAATTCTCTGTAGTCGATTTTTGTTAACATTGACCTAATGCATTAATTATTCTCAAAAGTCGCCCTAGTAAGCAAATCAAGTGTAATGCTGGTTGTAAATGTTGTAATTCAAGGAGATCAGCAAGAAAGTCGTAATGATTAAGTTTGCAACACTAAATTTCTTTGGTATGAAAGATGTATCATCAGAAGTCATCTTCCAAGTTCATACTATATGGGCGAAAATTAATTGAAGATGTCATAGAGTAAAAATGTCTCGCTCGAGGCTTGATAACGTGAAACATTGGAAATGTGGTTCATTTGGCATCATCCCAACATATTTGTGAAATTACACTAAGAAGTTGATAAATGAACGTGAATATATAAAGGACAAGTAGTCCGAAAAGTCTCTTCTGGAAAACGATAACTAACACGGTGTGGTTTGGCGTGTAACTTAACTGTAGTACAAAAGGATGAACCTTTCTTTTCTCTCATACGTCCTCCCATATTATTATTACTTGGATTATACAAAAGAGATACAGAATGAAGAATAGAAAAAAACCCATTTTTGTTATGCTGTAGTAAAAAATGTGGAAGTGGAAGGACATGATTTGTTGCACAGATGAAATGCTTCTGCACAGCCAGACGCCGAGAGAGACGGTCACTTTTCCACACTAGTACTCTAGTTTGTTTATTTTGTTCACCAAGAAGAACAGACGAAGAAGAACCGAAAACTCGTCTTTTGCCTGTGCCCGATGCCCCTGCGTCCGTCGTCGTCCACAATCTTCCTTACGCTCGTCATGGTCACTCAAAGAAGGGACAAAAATATATAAAAAACAGGCAGTTGTGCTGTGTGTGAATGAGTGTGGTACTATAGTACAAAACTTGAATCTTGCCTTGCCGGTTATCTCCAAAATCCTTACGATGAACTTTTATAATGTCACCGTCACCGTGTGTATCATTACGAGTGCCGCTATAATCCAGAAAGAAGATACAGGATGACGCACAATGAATACAATTTATAGTCCCGTACGCACGTAATACAAAAATTGAACAAAGCGAAATCATCAGGAAGCAAGTCTCATTCTAAATCCCTTCCTTACTACATTTTTGGGAATTATATCCGAGAATAAAACATTGAATAGGAACGATAATAAAAATATGCGCATCGTTATATTTATAATAGTAATAGTAATCATCATTAAATTACTGTTAAGAAGTTGCTGCTGTTGTGGAAAAGTTATTATGACTTTAACATTAACGACGAAACATTCGCATTCGAATGTATTATAGAATGTATACTAAGAAACTGCAGAATTTACAATCTACAAGGAATGTGCTCATGTCCGTTCTGTAATGCAAGGTAACAAGAATGCCTACAAGTATAATGCTTCATTTTATTATCTTGTAGTGTTCAGTCATTTTACGACGATATGCTTTAAATCAATGAAATCGGATTTTTATGATATTGGAACCCAACGTTGTTGGGGGTCATGTCCAATAGCCCAACTGTAAAAAAGCTACATAACGAATTATTATTTTACTTACTACTGCCAATGCAAAAGTCAATGGAATTATTGTGAGCGATGAACCGTGTTCTTTTTGAAGCAGTAGGTATTCAAACTCAAATGGACAGAATATAACAGGAACAGTCGGATGAGCCTTGGAGCATTGCAAAGCAAGACTTTAAGATGAAAATGATTATAGTGCACATATGAAATGAATTTATGATTTACAAAGAGACAGAGAATCGTAGCATTGCATTGTGAATGCAAAACTAACGAATGGAAGATGAAAGAAATCTACTAAATTTGAAGAAAAGTCAAAAAGTGACAAGAGGAGATGAGGTCTTGCAACTGAATCGGATTATTGCAATGCAACTGAAACGCATTCCAAAACACCAATCGCAGCAGGCGGCCCGAAAAACATTTTCCTAAGAGTACGAACGAGTGTAGAGAGCATCCATAAGTTTTTTTCCGTTTTACATGAGGCACTTCTTAATACAGTACTGACGACTGAGAGGAAGATGATACGAGAAGAAAATGTGGGTTTCAAATGTGCAATGCTAGAACAATTTACAAGCTACAAAGCACTTTTGTGTTGATGATGATGGCGAGACGAAATCAACTTTGGAGACAACTGAAGTTACATACAAGAAGTGCAAAATTTGGTTGTATTTTTTCGTATTCGAGTTGATTATTGAAGTTTTCAGTTTCCGCTACTTGACAAAATGCAAGTTTACTGTCGTTTCTTGAAAGCTACAATGGTGCTTCACCATACAGAATTTTTATGATACAACTTTTGCTACTCGAATGTAATCCGCTGTACATTTAAAACGAGTTGTGTCACCACCAAATGTGAATCTAAAGTGTCAAACGACATTCTTGCCAGAGACCTCAGTCTTCATTCGCATTCTTATGACATTGCGATTTTGCGTACTGTGCAATGCTTTGCTTCCAAGTTGGAAAGCTATAAGAAAATCTGCAGGAGGCATGGATCGCATCGGCGGTTGTCCTCATGTAACATCTCTTCATACGAGTCGTCATCCCCATGAGGCATGAACATTGCCAATGAAATCTAATCCAAACGCGTATCTGGATCATCACGGCAATTAGTTCATCAGATTATGAGATTTCGTCAATCAAGCTTCATCACCTCATAACGAATACGCAATTATATGTAGTAGTAGCAATTGCTTAGTCATTTCACGCTTGGAGCAGTGCAGGCATGCCAGCACATGCCCGCTTATTAGGCCAGTTTGTAATGTGAGAAGTGCCATTTCTGAATGATGATGATAATAACGATGATAGCCCAACCAACACATCGTAACATTCTCAAACGACATTTTCCTAAACTTTACAATGTATAACAATAGTACTGCTTCCAAATAACAACTTTTGCACACGAATAAAACGTTTTTAAAAAAAGTGTCGCCGGTAGTCTCTTGCGATAAACAAACTGTCGCCTTTATGAAATTGTAACATAAAACCTGTCCAATAAACTTGGCCGAACGCGACAGTCGCATAAAAGTTATCAATTGTGTATTGGAGAATGTCGGCTTGTCATATACTACACAGAAGAAATTGCGTCATGTTTATCTTTCACTTCAGAAACAGTCAGGCGGCTTTCCAGTCCAAAGAACACACTCATAATGGCAAAGCAAAAAGATTTTGTGTCATTAAATGTGTTTGCGTTCCACTAGAAAATGTATCCGAGAGTTATTACTTACTTTTACTTTCCTTCGTGGAATCATTTTCCGTGCAGGTTGTCATTGATTACTCATATATTTTATTTGACGACTTGTAACGACCAAACTTTACGACATTTCATATTAACACAGTGATGACGACAGTTACAGTCACAGTGCCGCAAAAGAATCCCGACATACAGCAGTCATAATTAAAAAAATCAAAAATATAATTTATTGCTTACATGTCTATAAAGACGTAAAGAGCCGCCGTTTGAACTCTAATTACACTGCACGAAGCGATATCGGTATGAGAGATTTCTTGGTATTACTTAATTACTTGTAAAATTCCGTGCCGTCTAATGTTTATAGCATTCGTGGAAGAGTTGAAAAAAATATTTCAATATTTCAGAACTTTCAATAAGCCGACAGATTCTAATTCCAAATTGTATAGTTAAATAATACCATTCATTAAGTTGCAATTTCCGATATAATACGACCATATTTCCTGATGACATTGCAGTGGTATTTGTTGAACAGATACTACTGAAACTTGTATGTATGTTTTCCGGCGACAGACTGAAAATTCCGTTTGAAGATGATTGACGTTAGTCGAAAAAATAAGCAAAGCGTAACATGACAATTGTATCGGATTAGTAGTCGAGTATTACTACTCCACCCAACTGCAAATCTTTGTATCCCATGCCAATCTTCGGCGAATTCTCGTTCATTTCATATTCAGTGCAATCATATAAAAGTATGCTGGCACAAAACAAGTATGAAGAAGATTTTTTCAAACTCAGACTCAAAAGATGAAGAAGACGACGATCAAATCACAATCACACGCACCAACATAACAGCAGCAGGAATTCAAGATGCTGTGCATCTTGAAGCAGAGCTCATGCGGAAACAGTACAGCTTTGTCGAGTCAGTAAGGGTAAAGTATGCGGAATTCATGGTCAAACGTAGACAAAATCAAAAATACCAAACTTTGGCTTTGACTGTTGAACGCATCGAACCGGTTGATCCTTTGGTCATCGTGACTATATGGGCACATTTTCACGCTTGCTTTTGCAATAATGCAAAATATTATGGTCATAAAGGTACTGCTACAATGACCAGAACCTCAAATTGAAGTTCACATGGTGAGCGCATATGCATCATGATGAGACACTCACCAGGAGTTCTGCAAGGAACAACCCAATTCATCTCAAAGGACGAATTATGCTGACTGACACCGAAATTCTTGCATTTCCCAACCAGTCTACTCAGAATTGCCTCAGCGGAACTTACAGCTATCCACGTTTCATCGTCAGTCAGCATGGAAGCAAAGTAGATTTCAATTGGATACTAAATTGTTTTCAGCACCGAGCTCTTCAATAACACTGAGGGCAAAAGTGACACATTGCACATAAAACTGTAAAAGAATCGATAAAAATCCACGGAGATCCCTCCGAGCCAACGGGCGACACAGCAAAATGTGCAGTGCTACTTCTATACTGTACTCGTATAAAAAGTTGAAAATCCGTTTTTTCTGGTCACAAGTCGCAAGACATACTAAATACGTTTGTGGTAATACAAGCTTCGAACATGACTATTACTTGTTAAGGACCCTCAATGGAGTTTTTTGTAGTCACACGCACGAAACAGACAAACGCTGATTTCTACAGTAAAATTCCATCTCCCAAAAGCTCATAAATCTAAATCTTATTGTATACTCTGATGGAACGATAGTTACAAGTTTGCAAGTGCATGAAATGCCGGCAGCTATACAATTCTTTGAGCAAGATCCTAGATGCTGAGTGCTTTTCACCACACACATATTCACTTTCACATGCTTTCAAACATTTTGGTACTTTACCGAAAGGTTAGGAAACCACCTAATCTCCAGAATTGCGACTCCGTTATTATATTAGGACAGAAGGAAGGTAATACGGTGTAATGGCGTGTCACCAGCGGTTACATTTTGTTTAGCTTAGAATTACTATTTAGGTGTTCGAATTTCATGTGTGGTACGTATCAATACTACGCCCTGGACTTTTAGAGAACCATGAGCCTCGATAAGTCCCCCAGGACATTCTTCCAAGAGGGGGCGAATGATGACATCCATTGATATTGATGATGGGGAGTTTACGGATGTTTATAGTTCAGGAGACAGTCGCATAAGATGAGCACTCAAAATTCCTTCTGATTGCTTTCTAACACACAGTGTTGACAACTATGTCACTCTATTTGCGAATTCATCATTTCATTTCATTGACATCGCATCGCAGACGCATTTCACGAAGTTCAAGTTTGTTGCTTGCTCTTATTCTTGCTGACGTCATGGGGAAGTGCTTTTTGGAACGCTACAAATGCGTTAGTCATTTTTGAAACGACGTCATATGAAAAGAATCCGTATAAAAATCACATTGGTGCTAATTTTCACAATTCCTCCATCAAAGTTTAAATTTAATACTTTCACCAATGGAACGAAATCTAACAATGGAAATTTATTATTTGCATATGTATACAAGCCTGCCATTTAATTACTAATGCTTGCTAGATAAATTTCACCAAGGAGCTGTACTCATTGAACAATCATTTAATAAATGATTGTTACGAAAGTGTCGAAAGTGTGAACAACTTGAATTATGAAGAGGGAAATGAAGCCGCACCTTGAATCATGTCGGAGCGTTGGAGATGTGCTCACGGTCGCAATATAATGCTTATTATGGACACTTCTGCATTTAGTATATAATTATAACCAAGCTGTCAGGAAGTTTTTATGTCAGTCCAAGCCAGTTGCAGCGTAAACAAAACACAAGAAGAGAAAAA